>OZ012737.1:217414295-217606795 GCA_963859935.3 Lathyrus sativus | reverse complement strand
GAATATCTATCTGGTGCGCGGGATATTCGACCAGAACGTCGTGGTTCAACCGGTACAGGATCAAGTGGCAGTTTAGCATCGGGAAGGGGTGTGGGAACCTGTTGTCTGTGTTTTCTGACATATACATGACCTGGTTTATAACGTTCTATAGCTTGAGGCATAATAGAAAACTTAGGAAGAGTAACAATATCATTAATGGCAGTAGAACCACAGGGAAACATAAACTGATTATCAAAAAATGTCACATTTCTAGAAATGCGAAAACGATGGTTAGAGACATCATAACACACAAATCCCTTATGAGAGTTACTATATCCCATAAATGCACATTGAACGGATTGTGCTCCAAGCTTATGCCTTTCAAAAGGAGGTAAGTGAACAAAACACACACACCCAAAAGTATGTAAAGCACTATAATCAGGATGAGTTTTAAATAGACGGAAGAAAGGAGAATCAAGATCAATAACTGTAGAAGGAATACGATTGATCAAGAAGACAGCCGTGGAAAGAGCCTCCACCCAAAATCGGGATGGTACAGAAGCTTGGAGAAGTAAGGTGCGTGTTACATCAAGCAAATGACGATTCTTACGTTCTGCCGTGCCATTTTGTTGAGGGGTATTGGGACAAGACCGTTGAGACAAGATGCCTTTTTGTTGAAGGTATTCCTGAAACTCATGAGACATGTACTCACCACCAGAGTCAGATCGAAAAATTTTAACACTTGCTTGAAATTGAGTTTCAACATATGTCAAATATTTCTTAAACATAGAAAACACTTCGGATTTAGAACGGAGAAAATATATCCAAGTAAAACGACTATAATCATCAATAAATGTGACAAAATATTTATAGTGAGCATGAGAAACCATAGGAGACATTCCCCATACATCACTATGAATCATCTCAAAACAAGTGGAAGCACGATTAGCACCAGACGGAAAAGGAAGTGTCTTACTTTTAGCCAATTTGCAAACAGAACATGAAACAGAGGCATCAGGAATAACATTTTTATTTCCCAACAAGCCACTTTTACATAAATGAGACAAAACAGAAGAGTTTGGATGACCTAGTTTTCTATGCCAATCCTCATAGGAATTCAAAACATTATGACAAGCAAGAGACAAATGATTAGAAATAAACTGTATTGGAAACAATCTTCCCACTTTAGGCCCCTTCGCGATCACTTTCCCCGACACCTGCTCCTGCACAAGACAACCAGATCGAGAAAAATTAACATTACAATTATTGTCCACCAATTGACCAACAGACAATAAATTAGAAGCAAGTCCAGGTGAGACAAGCACATTCTGAAAATCCGAGTTTATGTCCCCCAACGTTAGTGATAGACAAGGTATTACCATTAGCAATCTGAATTTTCTGATTACCATGATAAGAATGTAAATTGTGCAAGTTTTCAGATGAACCTGTCATGTGATTGGATGCACCAGAATCAATAAACCATGGACGAGAAACATGAGAAGACTTACCCTTAATACCCAAGGCTGAAAGGGCAGAAAGTACCATGTGTTGAATCATTTCAGGTTGTAGAGCATTGCCATCTGATGCACCAGTGGTGGAAGAGCCAATTGTATGGCCTGTAGTGGCATGAAATGCCTTCACCGAATGATGTGTTGGTCGTGGAGGACGCGTGGGACAGTCAGAAATGATATGACCTTGTTGTTTGCAATAATTACAAAACTTTTTACTGCAGCTACGAGCAATATGTCCAAACTGTTTGCAAGAAAAACATTGGACATGTTGCATATCACGACCTTTATTTCTACTTTGAGCAGCATATGCAATTGCCACAGGCTCAGAACTGACAGTATCATGAGACATGGTTCCTTGAGTAAGGAGACGTTGTTCCTCCCTGAGAAGTTCACCAACACATGTATCCAAAGAAGGAACAGGATTCCTATTTAGCAAAGCACCTCTGACAACCTCAAATTCTAGACGAAGCTTCATGAGGAATTGATCTCGCCTACTTGTGTTGTAGACCTCTTGAACAGCCGCAAGAGAGGTCTTGGAAACATTAGCATGTATAATAGCAGAGTGTTCTGCCCAAAGATTTAAAAAACCAGAATAGTATTCTTGAATAGACAAATCACCTTGTTTGTAGTTGGCGATGTCTAACTCCAACTGAAAACGTTTTGCCGAATTGTCCTGGTTGTAAATGCGCTTCAGATAATTACACATTTCTTGAGCAGTTGAAAAAGAACGCAAATTATTTATCATCTGAGGATCAATACTGTTTAGAATCCAAGTGATAATTTGAGCATCTTTAGTTTCCCACGCATCTAAATCAGTTTTCTCCGTTGGTGCCTTAGAAACATCATCTAAGTGACTCCATAATCTCTTTCCTTTAACATACATCTTGAACTGAAATTCCCATGCCGAATAATTCTTGCCGGTAAAACGAACACAAAAATTATCTCTTTCTTTTTCGGAAGCCATCTAAATTATTAAACCACCAGATACAATCTCACTAGTATTATTTTATTATTATAATAATAATAATAATTATAATAATAATAATAATAATAATAATAATAACTATAATATAATAACAGTAACTGTAATCACAGTTACTAGAGCAGCAACAAGAAACAATACCCACGAACCAACGAACAACAGCACGATCAAATCCACGATTTGGAAGGAGCGGCAAAACAGAAGATTATGACGATCCAGAATCACGAAGCAACAACAGCCAAGAACCAAAAAAAATTGATTGCAATATCAGCGCAACAACGAGAATCTTCAAGACGAAATCACGAACCGGCAACCAAAGATTTAGAATCTCAGACAGCTGCAAGGTTTCGATTTCAAACGAAAGAATTTCGAAACGAACACGATTACGAGAGTGAACCAGTGGGGTATCTCTGATCAGCCAATATAATAATATTTTCCAGGTTTGATCGAACCTACTGATACCATGTCACGAAATTTGGCTTGATGCCTTTCTCATTGCCTTTCATACTATATATAATAGTGTCGATAATTACAACTCATAATAACTAATTATAGCTGATAATAACTAATTACAATTCATAATGACTAATTTCCTATTCTATGAATGTAAATTATTCACAATAACTGCAAAGATTATTTCCTAATTAACATCTGCTACATAACATTTCAAGGTAGTTATATACAGTAGTAGTTATTAAACATCGGGTCGTCTTATCTTAGCTGGTAGAGTGTGTGGCTTTTAACCAAGTGGTCTTGAGTTTCTTCCCACAGATGGTGGAATTTGACTTTTTTTTTTCATTTTTGTATATTTTCCACTCAGTTACATGAGTTCATAGTTGTGAATTAATGTGGAAAAAAGCTACTGCATGTAATAAAAAAAAAAACCTCTCAAATGTTACACGCTAGGTAATAAACAATAATCATATCAAAAATGTTTTATACAAGTCATATTTATATTACATAATCCAACATTATTCACATGTTCTCTTCTACTGAAAAATCAGAAGAAGAATCATCTACTGTTGAATTTGAAGTAGTCTCAACTTGACTCCCATTTTCACTGTCTGAACTCCTTTCTTCAACAACAGCATGTTTTAAAAACCAATACATTATACTTGCTGTCAATGTAAGGATCATCTTTTGATTCACCTATAAACAAAATTTATCAAACATCATTCAAATGATTAATATAGATAGTTAATTAATGTTTTAAAATAGTAAATGATCAATTTCAACTACCTCAGTGATGTCTTCGGGAAGCAAGAATATTGAACAACCAAGCTTCCTAGCAATACTGATAATGTAGGTAGCATTCATCATTTTCTCCTCATCTGCAAATCATGTAACTTACATATAAAAACAAATTTGGAAACAGAAATTCAATCCAAATATTGAAAAAGTAAAAGCAAATTATACCAGTTACTCCTTTTGTTATAAGACCCCAATTTACAGCTCTAGGTTGCACAGAACTAAGGAGCTCCAGGAAAAATATTCCATCTGATATACTTTTATCCTGAAATTTGAAAAAACTATAATGAACCAAATTATGTAGTTTTTTTATGTATATATACCTATGAAGTACGACAGACACCGAACACGACACTGACATGTCAACACGAGTAGTAAATTGAAAAATTGAGTAAATTGAACCTAACCACAAGTGTATGTTTCGTGTTGGTGTCAGTGTCAGACACGGACATAGACACTTTTTTCTGAGGTGTCTGTGCTACATATATATATATATATATATATATATATATATATATATATATATATATATATATATATATATATATATATATATATATATATATATATATATATATTCTGTGCTACATATACATATGTATATATGTATACATATGTATACATATATATATATATATATATATATATATATATATATATATATATATATATATATATATATATATATATATATATATATATATATATATATATATATATATATATATATATATATATATATATATATATATATATTCTGTGCTACATATACATATGTATATATGTATACATATGTATATATGTATACATATATATATATATATATATATATATATATATATATATATATATATATATATATATATATATATATATATATATATACCAGTTAATCTAAACAACTACCTTGAAACTATATATATGGCTTGGGCTTCCTGAGCTTTTTACTTTAGTGTTTGCCCATTGCAGAATATCAGCATCTATTATTTCCTTCCCATGAGAGTGAAATCTCAAGTTCTTTAAAAGTTGTAGGATATTGCATCTCATCAATTGCCACAAGTATGCTACAAAAATTAAAAACCAGTCATAATGGTTTACACAATGTTAACATAATCTAACAATGGAATTTATGTTCAATAGATCAATTGATTCACTAATAAGTAACAATACATACCTAGTATAAGTTTCTTATATCCCTGCACAATGTCATTTCCAGCAATATTTACCAAGGAAAACTTAAGTTGTTTCCCTATTTTCACAACTTGGTTACAATTCTCAACTTTTTTAAATGGCATCTTAATAGGAGGCTTGTTTGCAATCTTCCAATTGACAATCCCAGGTGACACTTTGTCTAGAGTCTCTAAAAGCACCCACCTGCAATATTTAAAAAGTATAATCACCTCATTGTGTGTTTTTTAAATACTACAGTTTAGTTTACAAGTTTACTCCTGTATTGTAAGTTATGCTAGAGAATCCGCCTATATATCCGCGAATATGAGCCATACTCAGCAGTTTTCAACATTGACTATATCAACCAAAATAGTTCATGTTCTGGGCCGGCTACTGGCCCAAAAGAAAGAAGTCCATTCATCAGTGTTGGCCACTCCACTAAAGCACTGAAGGTAACGTGCAACCCTACTCTGGAGTTTCACACTAGATCCACGCCAGGGGCTACTACTGACGATTGGATGTCATCAGAGGTCCTCCCCATTCCACGCCGAAATGGTGGGGAACCTCCATAACCTCCATTTATATATAAGACATTTCACGTGAGACTTGAGGCATTCTTTCTCTAACACATAATTCACTTTACTCCTCTTTCTCTTACTTTGGCGTTAGAGTACTAATCTTATAGGTCCACCCCCACGCCACCGAACCGGAGATCAACTCCACCACACTAAGACTCTACTCCATCATTCCACCAAAACATTTTTGGTTTCCTAGCCGAACGAACAATTCATATTCAAAATGTATAAGAGAAATAACGAAAACAAGAGATATTGATATTTCACCCGTTTCGGACATCCTCAAAGACATTGTTGATATATATTGAATTTCCAAGGCTATTAATCCAAAGACGAAAAACTCTCTCTTCTCTTGAATCCTGAGTGTCATCTAGCAATGATTCAAGGAGAGAACTTTGTTTTGCTAGAGCTGAAAGTCCATTCCTATTGCAAGAAAATCAAATTAGCCTCATTTTGCAAAAGCATATTCCAAAAAAATCATTCTTGCAGTTCAAGAGAAAGATTATTATAACCTGATTTGGAAAATATGTGCAACAAAAGCAAGGTTAAGATTTGGTGAACCTTCCACGATATCTCTTGCAGTTAAATATCGTTTGCAACCCATCTTTTCAGCATGTTCAAGAACAAGTTTCGCTCTTTCAAAAGGATTTTTCATAGCCAATGTGGATGGATTAGTGTATTCAGGTGCAAGAACATTTAGAAGGTGCGCATAAGCTTCTGCATCCTACAATGCGACACGAATCAAATATGTTGATGACAAGCCTATTTACAAGAAATGTGTTAAGAGCCTTATATTGTTACCTTAACATCAGAAGAGAAATTCGCGACAATCTTCTTATATTCTGTTTTTTTCAAATGGAAGTTCATCCATCTCAACAAGATTTTTTCTGGTGGTAGATTCATCAACTCTTCCATATCCTGTTATTTAAGAGATATGAAGAAAAAAAATATACAACAGTGATGAAAAGTACGAAAAGATAATAACAAAGAAATTAATTTTACCTGACTATCACCAACCAACTCCAACAGTTGAGGAGTTTTCTTGAGGTTCAAATTCGCCAATAATTGTATCTAATTTAACATCATTTATATTAGTAGTGTCAAAAGTTGCCCCATAAAATTTAGTACGCGTCTGTGTTAACTTCATTGATCTTAAAACGACAATTCATAAATTAGTGATTATTTACCTTGATAATCTGCGAAATCAATCCAAGCACCAAATGACGCTGAAATTAAAACAAAAGAAGTTAGATTACCAATGCACAAAATGTAAAAATAAAAAGCGAGAGAAGAGCTATTTCAATGAGAAAGCTTATGTTAGCAGATAAACTCAAATAAGTCAATCCAAACAGACTCTTAGTTTGAATCTTTGAAGTCTTGAGCTTAACATACCCTTCCTTCAATTAAGTCTTGAGTGCCAATATTGACTACTGTGCATCCAATTGCTTTAGCAGAGTTGAGGCACAGCGTATGATTTTCATTTCTTTCCCATGGATTAAGTAATCTTTTTGTATTGATTGCGCGTTCATCAATAGTCGTTGGAACTGCCACATTAATAAGCTTACTGCAAGAACATATAATTCGTTTTCAAATGAAAAAAAATAAAGTTGTTATAACAAATCACATAACAAGATAAAAACGATAATGAGCGCTATAGTACCAAAGAAGAACACCATCCTTTGCGATTTCGAAGAGGTCATTGGTTGAAGGGTCAAGAGGAAGGTATTTCTTGAGGAATTCATCTTCTGCAAGATAGTTATTTATATGTGTAACATATGAAGCCTTCTCAGATTCACTTATTGTGTGAAGCAATGTTGTAGTGGCAACTTTGAGGAATGCTGATGAGTTTTTTGCATTATTCTTTCCTGTTCTTGAACTTGCAAATGTTTGCAGTTTCAAGTAAACCTGTCATCATTATAGCACCACTAATTTAGATCTATGCCACACTGACACTTTAGATAAAAAGCGTATTTGGTGTCTGACACAGACATTGTCAACACCGACCGACATATGTGATTATACTCAATTACTTCTATTTTCTCAAATTATCATCAATATCAACGTGTATGATGTTCGCTTCATATATATGTATTTGGTTCTGCAACGAAAAAATTGATTTTGAGTGAATTGATTCTACAAAGTTGATTTTACATAAAAGTGAGTTGAAAGTAAAGTGATTTATGTTTGGTTAAATTCTTGCAAAAGTGAGTTGAACAGTAAATTTCAATATAAAAATCACGTTTAGACTCAAAAGAGACAAATCCTAATTTCAAGTAGAGTCAATTCTAAAAAGCATAATCAATTCTACTTTTTTTTTACACGAATCAATTCTACTTGATAACAACCAAACATGTCAAAATCAATTCTACACATCCATAATCAATTCTAAATGCTCCAACCGTGAAACCAAGCATTACACGAAATTCAATAGATATCAAGATTGAGATAGATCAGGAAAAGAAAATTACTAGAAAGAGAAAAGGCAACTTATGGATGGATAAAGATTAGAATTTCCAAAAGGCAAAAAGATCAAGTACCTTTAAAAAGCTATCTTTTGAAATCAAAGCAAGATAACAAAAACTCACCTTGAGAAACAATTCAAAATCAACCTCTTCATCTGAGTTCTTATGCAAATCATTGATATAAGAATATCTCTCTTCTTCACTCAGATTTTCACCCACAACTTTCAACCTTGACATCTTGGAAGCCAAGTCTCCAATGATAAGCTTCCCACTCTCTCTCCTCATACTTATAAACTGCAATCCACAATCATAAGAAAATGATCATGACCCAGAAATTCAATTGCAATGAAAAGAATCAAAATCTAATCTTTCTTGAAGAATCAGCACAAAAAGTTAAGAACTTGATTCATTCAAATCTTAACAAAAATATCTTGCAAAGCAGACAACATAGGACAGTGATTATCTAAGTAAATGATCATGACCCAGAAGCTCAATTGCAATGAAAAGAATAAATATCTAATCTTTCTTGAAGAATCATCACAACAATATCTTGCAAAGCAAACAATAGAATGATGAACAATATCTTCAAAAAGGATCATGACCCAGAAGCTCAATTGCAATGAAATGAATAAAAATCCAATCTTTTTTGGAGAATCAGCACAAAAAGTAAAATCAATGATTCATTCTCAACAACAATATCTTGGAAACCAAACAATAAGGTATGATGAACAATATCTCGAAAAATGATCATGACCCAGAAGCTCAATTGCAATGAAAAGAATCAAAATCCAATACCAACACAAAAAAGTAAAAACCATGATTCAGTGTCAACAACTTTATAGAATGATTGATGAACTTACTTGTGATTTTAAGCTACGAAGCTCAACTTGTGTGAACTGGTTTTGAAGAGATGGATCTGAAACAACAATACCCCAATGAGTAGACATAGCTATAACAATTTTTGATTGAATTGTGGTGGTTGTTTTTGGTTGCAGCAATGAGTCTATGTATCTGAATTTTATCTAAAAGTTGATGAAAAGTTGAAGAAGAGAGTGTTAGAGAAGGAGATGGAACAAGGCCAACATTTTGGGACCGGGAAGAGCTGTCATAGTTCAAAGTTGTTTAGAGAGAGAGAGAGAGAGAGAGAGAGAGAGAGAGAGAGAGAGAGAGAGAGAGAGAGAGAGAGAGAGAGAGAATTCAAATTATTACAACAATGTCCTTGTCTTGTAGTGATAACAAGTTCAACAAGCTCCTCAAAACTTGGATGGCTTCCATTTGGGTTGCCGTTAAGAGAAACTATTTCAAAGTTTAGTTATATAATCACTATTTTATTTGAAGTGTTATTATAATCTTAATTCTTAGTAACTTTTTTAATGTCTTCCAAAATCAAGTGGCTTTAATTAATTATTATCAAGCATGCTTGTCGAAATTAAGATTAGAGTATTCAAAGATATTGAATTTAACTTTTTTATATTATAATTAAAAAAAGATTTAATTTAAATTAGTGGGATATCCTGTATTAGTACGGATTTCGGTGTGTATTTATCTAAAAAATTATGTAAGAAAAAATAAAATTTAAAAGAAATTGATGATAGATAAATTTATATTATTCACCATTTTATCCATAGTAAAGTTGATTATATTTATAACAATAGTATTTATATCTATATATAAAAATATTTTATCAATAATGTATATTTGTCTCGTATATAAATATTATTTTTGTTTTTATATTTATAAATATATTTGAATCAATAATAAAATTATTCTCGTATATAAAAATATTAGAATCAAAATATTAATTTTGTTGTGACAATATGTAAAAGAATTTTTAACAACAATAATAAAATTGTTCCTGTTTTTAACAATACTAATCGAGCCTGTAGATTAAAATATTGTTATAAACAATGTTCTTTATCCTGTATATAAATATTAATGTTTTGTTACTGATACATAAAAGTATTTGAATCAATAGTAAAATCGTTCTTGTATCTAAAAGTATGTAAACAATGTAAAAGTTTATATTTTTTTTGGTACAACATAAAAGTTATATAATTTAATTAACTGCGTCATTTGTATTTTAAGAAGAAGAAAAAAAATCCAATATCGTGGTTACAAATATTCGTCATAAATTTTAGTATTAGTATTTTAGAGTATTAACTTGATTATAAAAATGTCGTCATAAACAAAATAAATAAAATTAAAACAAATTAATATTAGAAGAAAAAGCAATGGAATTATAAAAGAATAAAATATTTGGCCAATGAATAAGTCCAGACGAAATTTGAGTAATTTTATTATTTTAAAATTGCAAGATTGTAACATTAAGTTGATTTAAAATTGGAAGATAAAATTATAATGAATAATATATAAAGTTATTGAATAGTGATGGTCAAGTTTATCATTCATTTTTTAATACATTGTTATTTAAGATGGACCATTGGAAATTAAAATATGAAATAAAGTCACAATGGGCCCAAAATCGATTTACATAAGAAGTGGTTATGTGTGTTAAGAAAAACTAAAGTAAAAGAGAGTCAAAAAGTCACAGAAGAGAAGAAAAACAGAAGGGTGAAGGTTGCTACATCCGGCAATGAAGAAGGTTATTTTCCTAGAAATCATGGCCAGGTGAAGTCTATATGGAACATTTACTTCGTCGTTGTCTCAGCTGTGTATGTTGAATATGCTTTGTATGCTATCATTGTATTTAACAATGACGTTGTTTATATAAATCCAATATAAGTGTTAATGTTGTTGCATGCAATGCAGTTGTGGTTGCAGTTACTCTGCTCAGAAGAACGTTGAATCAACAGCTACTGCGAACTCGAACGAAACCCGTGGACGATCAGATGTCGCCGACGTTGTAGATGGAGAATTAAGGCAAACCCGTGTCGCCCAAAAGAAAGAGAACCTCTGAGTTGCAAATGTCACACATATCAGTTATGTCGGACAATAAAAGCTATTTGGTTGTTTTTCGTATTTGTAACTTAAACATGTAAATCTTAATATGACTTCGTCAGACGATAACAGGTGGTTCACATATTTTATGGTTATGTCATAAGTTTTATAAAGTTAAGTAAGTCTTTGGCTTTGAATGATTTCTTGCACTCAGGAGACACCAACGAAATCACGAAGGTTAGATAAGGTTTCACATTTGACAGTTGATTAGAATAGAAGGATGTTGTTAGTGATTTAATAGAAAAGATGATATGAAAAAATTATGATTGACATACATTTGTGTTTGTAAAGCTTTAAAAATGTATTTGATTAGATGCATGTCATGCATGTAAATAAAGCCAGAGTTGTTTTGTTAAATTTTTTGTGGATGCAGTACATCGGATGAAAGTTCTAGCTCAGAGTCGCCGGAAATCCCAGACGTGGAGTGCACGTGGGAATTACGCATACGATCTCCTAAGGTGGAAAAGAGAAATATTCTGGTAAGTTACAGTGTCAAAATTGCATTGTTATATGTAATATATATGGTAAGAGAGACACTAGTTGAGATTGAAATGTTTGTAGAAAATTCCAAGAGATATGATTAGGAAATGTCTTTTTACCGAAAGTTGGTGGATCAACACAGACAGAAGAGAAATATATCATTGCAAACTTCATTTTGCTAAAACAAACAAATCAAAAGAAAAGTTCATCTATCAAGGGTGGAACAAATTTGTGAAGAAGAATAATCTAAAAAAGGGAGATATTGTGCAATTCAACCTTAGTTATCCTCCGACATCAAAACTTTATGTATCAGTCATTCGTCGTCGTTAATCGTTCAAGTTGTGGATGACAGTGATAATATCATGAGGTCCAAGGTTGATGGGATGTGTTTTGCTAAGTCTGTAGTTTTTTTATAGGTATGAAGTAGTTATTTAGTTCAATTTTCAAGTACTATAATAGTTTGTTGGAACATCAGTTGTATCTTAAACAATGTCAATGATGAGGAGAAGTTTGTTCTGCAGTGCATAAATGGAAATGTAGCTTCTGATGTATTTGTTATGAACATTTAGCATTGTGTTTTCTTGAATGGGAATGTTATATAAATGGTATTCAAGTATTGTACCGTTGTTTTTATTTTTGAACACCATGATGTTGGTGTAAATTATTGTATTGTTGTTTTTGTTAGGTTGGGTCTTTATTTGAAGTGGTAACTTCTATTATAGAGTATATGATATATATAATATGAACAAAGTATATATTAGTTATGAAATCCATGAGCATGTTGAAGCATAGTATATAGTTGTTAATGTGTTTAAGCATATTATATTTGAATTGTGAACACCTCATGTTTAGTTATAGAAATTATATACTCTAAATTTGTTCAAGTATTTTTGCTGCAAATATTAAATTTAATATTCTTCTGAAAGAAAAAATGAATTTGAACGTTGAACTACGCAAGGCTCTGAGCGTCAGAAGCATCTTGATTAGAAGACTCTCAGCGCTGCCTACAGAAGCCTCTAAGCACTGTCTGCAGAAGAATCTGAAGCAGAAGCATCTAAAGCGTAGACTGAAGACATTGTATGAAGAGTTTCAAGCACTATTTTTCAGAAGACTCTAATAGTACTGTTCGCTGCAAGTATTGAGGATCTGATCTCCAAACTCTGCTCTGATTAATTTCACGCTGAAGCACACTTGCTGCAACACTCTGATACAGCAAACTCTGAGTACATCAAGACTCTGATCACTCAAGGCTCTGATGTTGATTGTTGTGAATTAGAAGCTTGTTGAAGAAGATTATTCAAAGTTATATCCGTTGGCATATTCCAAACGTCTCTTTCCTCTTTCATGCTAGACACAAGAACTCAGGCAAAAAAGATTTCTCTGAACGTTCTACTTCTAGGAAAGGTCAAGTCATGTGAAGACAAAAGGCTACAGCTACTTTGCAGTACACGGTCTTTAAGCTTGCAACGTCTTGGACTTCTTCATCTATAAAAACAAGCCTTCAACAACTTTCTACAGTTGACGAACATTGACGAAAATTGACAAATTCATTGAAAACTCTCTCAAAGCTCTCATACAAATTATTATTCTTTGTTGAATAGTTTCATACGTTCTTAATCTTAAGTGTATAAATCACAGTTGTGATATAGCTTTCTTAGAAGCATTTCAAACACTTGTTTAGTTTACATTTGACTGTAAAAGTTCCTTAAGAAGACCAAGTTGTGGTCAGTAGTTCTTGAGAAGACTAAGACAGTTGTTCTTAGTGGTTGACATTGTAATCTGTTTGATTATAGTGGATTAAGTCCTTGTGGAGAAAGGAAAATCACTCTTGATAGGGTGGACTGGATTATTTGAGTTCAACGAACCAGGATAAAAATCATTGTGTTTTTATTGCCATAATATTTTTGAAAACCCTTATTCAACCCCCCCCCCCCTTCTAAGTATTTTCTCACCTTCACAATAGAACTGGTACTGAATGTTAAAATTTGGTGAAGAATAGGATAACTAAAAAATAATAATTTTATTTCATAAGTAGCATTGTTCTACAAAACCCATATCAAAATGACATAATTAAAGGCGCTCCAAAATTAGTTAGCAAATTACATCATACTTAAATTTAAGGGAACAAAAATTTTAAGTTGCATAAAAGAAGTTGTCGTGTGATTCTTTTGTTCACCCTTTTGGTGACTTTCTTGACCTTACTTGATGAGAGGTGTCACCTTGACCAAATCTTTTTGTGATGTTGAAATTGTGGAAGCATCTGGAGCAAGTCTGTTGACAATTGTGATTGGTGTGGCATGTTCAGGACTGTGTGAAGAGGTAATGTCGAAGTCCTGAAAATCATAGTTGGGAGTGATGTTACAAATATTATGTTATCCTGCAAAAGAAGTTGTAGGTATAACTCACTGGTATATTATAATTAATGGTTATAACATAGAATTCATCTACCTAACACATAATCAAGACGATTGAGTTAATAAATATGAAAATTGTACCAGAAATTCATAAGGTCTTCAAGCATAGCTAAGTTGGAAACCAATGTTAGTAGATGGTTATTGTAACACCCCCTTTCTATACCCCTAAATAATCTCATAAACAATTATTCACATATTAAAAATTTCGTCAGAGTATAATTATAAACATAGTATAAGAGGGGCGCATCACATTACGTAAGAAATTAAAACATTCAACACCTGCTCAACAATTGATATGCAACAGTGGGGTAACTTTGCAATAGAGGAACTTAGTCCTTACACCCACATCTCAATATTTAGAATAAAAGCGGAAAATCTAAACATTGAATAACATCAAACATACACATACACATACACACACACACACACACACACACACACACACACACATACACACAGACACACACATACAAAATCAATCTTTCAGAACTTAAGGTTCAAAATGTAAAATGCCTTATTTATGTTAATGATGAGCAATGGGTCTGGCACAGAAGATTGGGGCATATTAATATGAGACGTATATCTCAGATTAATAAACTCAATCTGGTCAAAGGACTTCCTAAGTTGAAGTTCAACTCAGATGCTTTTTGTGAAGCATGTCAAAAAGGAAAATTTTCAAAATCTTCTTTTAAAACTAAAAATGTTGTTTCAACCTCAAGACCATTAGAGTTACTTCACATTGATCTGTTTAGACCAGTGAAAACTGCATCCATCAGAGGCAAGAAGTATGGATTAGTCATTGTTGATGACTACAGCAGATGGACATGGGTGAAATTCCTAAAACACAAGGATGAGTCACATTCTGTGTTCTTTGACTTCTGCAAACAAGTCCAGAATGAAAAAGATTTTAAAATTGTTAAAGTCGGAAGTGATCATGGTGGTGAATTTGAAAACAATTATTTTGAAAAATATTTTAATGAAAATGGCATTGCTCATGATTTCTCCTGCCCTAGAACTCCACAACAGAATGGAGTTGTAGAGAGGAAAAATAGAACTTTGCAAGAAATGGCTAGAACCATGACCAACGAGACTAATCTGGCAAAGCATTTTTGGGCAGAAGAAATAAACACAGCTTGTTATATTCAGAACAGAGTGTCTGTAAGACCTCTTCTGGAGAAGACTCCCTATGAATTGTAGAGGAACAGAAAACCCAACATTGCTTATTTTCATCCTTTTGGATGTATATGTTATATGTTGAACACTAAAGAGAATCTAAACAAGTTTGATTCTAAAGCACAGAAGTGTTTCATGCTTGGCTATTCTGAACACTCTAAAGGCTATAGAGTATACAATACTGAAACACAGATTATGGAGGAATCTATACATGTTAGATTTGATGATAAGCTTGGCAATCAAAAGCCAAATCAGGTTGATACTTCTGCAGATAGAGAAGTAATTCTCACAGACTCTGAAGGCTCAGAGGCAGAAAAGGTTCAAGTGAAAGAGCCAGAAGCAATGCCAGATACAACTCCTTTAGCTACTCAAATGAATAACTTGAACATTTCTGAAGAACTTATTGTTAGAGGATCATCTTCCAGAATCAAGGCCTCTCACCCAGAGGATGTGATCATTGGAAAGAAGGATGACCCTATAAGAACAAGATCCTACCTCAGATAATATGAAGCGTCATTATTTGGGTTGGTGTCAGTTATTGAACCAACTTCTGTGGATGAAGCTCTGCAAGACAATGACTGGATAATTGCCATGCAAGAAGAGCTCAATCAATTCACAAGAAATGACGTTTGGGATTTGGTTCCAAGACCAAAAGGATTCAACATTATTGGAACTAAATGGGTCTTCAGAAATAAGTTGAATGAAAAAGGAGAAGTTGAAAGAAACAAAGCAAGGCTTGTTGCTCATGGTTATAGTCAGCAAGAAGGAATTGACTACACAGAGACTTATGCTCCTGTGGCCAGGTTAGAGTCTATTCGTTTACTCATTTCTTTTGCTGCACAAAATAACATCACTCTATATCAGATGGATGTTAAGAGTGCCTTCTTAAATGGGATTATAGAAGTGGAATTCTATGTTCATCAACCTCCTGGTTTTGAAAGTGATAAATTTCCAGAACATGTTTTTAAACTTAAGAAATCTCTTTATGGTTTAAAACAAGCTCCCAGAGCTTGGTATGAGAGATTAAGCAATTTTCTTCTGGAGAAAAATTTTATCAGAGGCAAGGTGGACACAACTCTCTTCTATAAAACATTTAAGAAAGATCTATTAATTTGTCAAATATATGTAGATGATATTATATGTTACACTGGGAAAGGAGTTTGCTCAATGTATGCAGGCTGAATTTGAGATGAGCATGATGGGAGATTCTTTTTGGGAATTCAAGTCAACCAGACTCTAGATTGCACTTACATTCATCAGACTAAATATGTAAAAGAGCTTCTGAAGAAGTTCAACATGACTGATAGTAAGTCAGCAAAGACTCCAATGCATCCAACAAGCACTTTTGGTAAGGAAGAGGTAAGTAAGAAAGTAGATCAGAAACTCTACAGAGGTATGATTGGATCTCTTCTCTACTTAACTGCTTCTAGACCTAACATTTTATCCAGTGTATGCTTGTGTGCTAGATTCCAATCGGATCCCAGAGAATCACACTTAACAGCTGTTAAGAGGATTCTAAGGCATCTGAAAGGTACTACTAATGTGGGTTTGTTTTACAGAAAATCTGATGAATTTAAACTAGTTGGATTCTGTGATGCTGATTACGTTGGAGATAGAGTTGAAAGAAAAAGTACTTCTGGAAGTTGCCAATTTCTGGGAAGTAATTTAATCTCCTGGTACAACAAGAAACAACCTATAATTGCTCTATCAACTACAGAAGCAGAATATATTGATGTTGTTGGATGTAGCACACAGATGCTCTGGATGAAAAGTCAGCTAGAAGATTATCAGATCTTTGAGAGTAATATTTCTATATTCTATGATAATACTTCTGCTATATGCTTGTCTAAAAATCCAATTTTACACTCTAAAGCTAAGCATATAGAAATTAAACATCACTTCATTAGAGACTATATTCAGAAGGGTATTATAAACTTAGATTTTGTTGATACAGATCATCAATGGGCTGATATTTTCACAAAACCCCTTGCTGAAGATAGGTTTAAGTTTATTCTGAAAAATATTGGTATGGAATTTTGTCCAGAATAATATTTATCAGAAGCAACTTTCTCAGATGCAAAATGTTTAAACTCTAAAGTATTTCATCTGTCATTTATTTAATTTCTTGAATTATTATTTCTGTGTGTATCTGAACTAACAAGTCTCAGAGGATCTGAACGTTGGCTAACGTTTCATTTCTCAAAGAGTTTTTAGAAGCACATGCAAGCAAACACGTGTAACTCAGAATCTGAAGAGATGGAGTGCACAATACTGAAGAGACGTTTGAGATACTGTTTGAATATTTGGTTTCTCGTTTTCCCCCCAATTGTCAGAATCATTAATTGTTTGAAATGATTATATTCTTTTCATTCAATGCTAAGTGCAAGCGTGCTGAACGTGTGACCTTTTGTGTGCCCTAAATTTTCTTCTATAAATGCCACAACTTTACACATTTCACACTTTTCACTCTCACGAACACCTTGTATGCATTTCTTCTTGATTCATTGCTTCCATCTCTCTCTCAAACCCAAACATCTCAGAAACCTTAAATCTTTAAGAACTTCCATGGTTACTTCATCTTCAACGTATGCTCAGTTCCAATCTTCAATGGCTGTTGTTTCTTCCTCAAACATGGGTGTTGTTGCGTTTAAGGAACCTATCAGAACATTACTCACACCTGTTGACAAGTTGGAAGTTTTGTGTGAATCCATTGTTAACTTTGAATCGTTTGCTGAAAATGGGTATGATCTTCGTCCCATTGTTGATGCACAGTGTTGGACCAAGTTTTTTGATAGGCTAATGGGACCAATTTACCCTCGTCTGGTAAAGGAATTTTGGATACATGCTTCTTGTTGCCCTAAGTTCATAGTTTCATTTGTTATGGGAAAAGAAATTATCATTACTGAATACTTGATAAGGAAACTCATAGGATATGAGGAAACTGATGGAGTCATTAATCTACCATCTGGGCGTGTGGATATGATTGATGTGTATAGAGAAGTTTGCTCATCTGGAGAAGCTTCTAACAAGGTTAAGGATCTGAAGCCAGTTTACAGGATCTGGGCTAAGATTTTCATGAGCTGCATTCATCACAGAAAATCTTCCAATTCTCAAGATTATGTTAACACTAATCAGCTATACTTCATGTATTGTCTGAGTCATAGCACCAAGGTGGATCTGTCATATCTTCTGTTTAATCATTTGTGGACACATGTTAAATAGTCAAGGGAAGAGGTCATAACCAAACATCAGAAGTTGAGGAACTGGATTCCAATGGGGAGACTTATCTCAGACATTCTGACTAAGAATGGTCTTGTTGGTCATCTGGTAGATAGAAGCTGGAATGAAGGAAGAATTGGCTTCTGTAGTTGGAAAACCTCTGAGCGGGAAGAGTCTTCAGAGGATGAAAGTTGTAGAAGAAGTTACTTCTGCTCCAAAGAAATTCAACACTGAAGAAGTCACTCAAAGAAGAGTTCCAGTTGAAAATTTTCCTATGTTCTTTGCTAATGAACCAAGGGAGATTATTCTAGATTACATCACAGAGTGTCTGAATGAAGGAATTCCTCTACCAGTAAATCTGGTTCAGAAGGAAGGTGAACCTGCTCCAGATCTTTATGAGGCCAGATGCAAGAAGAAGAGAAAGGTTGCTGCAGAAGAACCTTCTAAACCCAAGAGGAAGGCTACTGGTGAAGCTGCTGCTGTCAAGCCTAAAAGGGTCAAGAAGCAAGAGATCAATCCTCCAGAGGCAAGTCTAGACGAGATTCTAGAAACTGTCAAAGAGGTATTAACATCTGATCAAACTCTCCATGAACCTATACCATCACCTTCACCTTCTCCTCCTCGTGTTTCTAAACCTAAGAAACCTTCTGTTACAGCTTCTTCTGTACCCCCTAGCAACTCCATCTGAAAAGTATACATTTGAACCAACACATTCTAAACCATTTGTTATTCCCCCATCTGACAAACAAACACCTGCACCACAATCATCTGAAATTCCCCCACCAAAACCAGAAACTTCTAATCCACCAGAACCACAAACTTCTAATCCACCAGAACCAACACCAGCAGAACCAAACCAACCAGAACCAACTCCACAAGAACCAGAACAACAACAACCACTACCAGAATCTATCCAACCATCTGAACCTTTAATACCTGATTCTGTAGTCCTAGATATTCAACCCTTAACTACTTTGGTTGAACTCTCTTTTACATCCTATCATTCATCTGAATCATCTGATTCATCTGAATCTGACCTACCACCAGAAGTTTATTCACCACCCTCTCACAGTGGATATGAACCCAAAACTTCTGAGTTTGTATCTTTTAATTCTTTTAAACCATATCCCTCTGATCCCCTTCCTTCTGGTCTAAAACTTAAAAACTTTTACACCAGAATAGAAGCATCTGACCCTACCACTCCAAATAAACCTATTTCTTCAACTATCCTTCCATCTGTTCTTCAAACCTATCTTAAACAACAACTAGATATCATTCCATCAAAACCTCTGCTTTCTCAAAACTCTGTTTTTACCCCCTATACCTCTACACCTTTTGATGTCATTCCCTTTGCATCAAATTTTAAACCGTTTTTGTTTCCCACGTCATCTTCATCCAGATTCAAAACTTTCACTTCATCATCTGAACATCCCTCTTTACCCTCTTATCCTCGTCCTCTGCTCATCATCCCAACTTTTACCATACCACCTCCACCAGAACAAGCCAAACCAACACCTCTGGAAGCCTACCTTAAACCCAAATCCAGATTAGATGTTGATGCCTTATTTGCTAGTTTCAAGAAAGAAATAAGGATGAGTTTGAATTTTGTTCAAGAGGAATGTCTCTCAAGCATTAATCCAGAAGCTTCTGAAGAATGCTGGAATAAGTTCATCTCCAGATTCAACACTGTTGCTTCAAATCTGAAGAGTGTCTGCTCTGATGATGCGAAGATCAGATTCACTGAGATTACCAGAACAATGCTTTGGAATGTGACCAGATCTCCTATATTGCTTCTTGAGGATGCACCTTCATCTTCTAGAGGGTCTGCTACTTCTGAGACTCTTGAAGGATCTGTTTCTGAAGTTGTTCTGGAAGAGAATCCTTTAGCTCTGATGATTATGGACAAATCATCTGAATCTGTGCCTCCAGAATCTGCAACTGCAATGGTCATTGACTATGTTCCTACTTCTGCATCAGAATCTGCTCCGTCTACTTCTTCTGAGATTAAGAAAGAGAACCCAGACTTAGAAGACAAGATTGCTGTGCTGAAAGCTGGTCAATCTGAGATAAAATCATGGATGGCAAGGCAAGATCAGAAGACTGACAATATTGAGAAATGGATGTCCAAGCAAGAAGAATCTTCTTCTGAGATAACCAATCTTCTGAAGATGCTTCTCTCCAAACAATCTTAGTCTTATATGTTTTTATCTGATGTTTGAGCACTTGTTTGAATTTCTCATCTGATGTTTTGTCTATCTGAATATTTGAATGAATGAATCTATGAATGTTTTCTCTTTATGATTATATATTTTCTCTCTGTTTCCTTTTATTTGTCTTTAAAAAGTTTCTTTTTGATTATGACAAAAAGGGGGAGAAAATGAAATTCTGACTGTTCAAATAAACTTTACCTGAATGGAATTCAGACATATCAAATCATAACTAACATGAATTTTTAGCCTTTCAAAACTATAATGATAAATCTGACAAAATTCATTAAAGTAACTCTGAGATCCCCAGATCAAGTTTTAATCAATCAGGCTCTGATTCTGAAACGTTCATCCAAATCAAGCTCTGATTCTGAAAAGAATACTCATGCAAAAGGGGAAGTTTCTATTCTTTCTGAGTAGTCAACTCAGGGGGAGATTCATAATCTCAGGGGGAGTTATATTTATCTCTTTATTGAACAAAATTTCCTATGTTTTTGTCATCATAAAAAAGGGGGAGATTGTTAGAACACAGATTGGTTCTTAGTTATATCTCTATGTTTTGATGATAACACTAATGAAATTTTGTATTAAAAAATTATATACTCTAAATTTGTTCAAGTATTTTTGCTGCAGATATTAAATTTAATATTCTTCTGAAAGCAAAAATGAATCTAAACGTTGAACTACGCAAGACTCTGAGCGTCAGAAGCATCTTGATTAGAAGACTCTCAGCGCTGCCCACAGAAGACTCTGAGCGCTGTCTGCAGAAGAATCTGAAGCAGAAGCATCTGAAGCGTAGACTGAAGACTTTGTATGAAGAGTTCCAAGCACTGTTTTTCAGAAGACTCTGATAGTACTGTTCGCTGCAAGTACTGAGGGTCTGATCTCCAAACTCTGCTCTGATTAATTTCACGCTGAAGCACACTTGTTGCAACACTCTGATACAGCAAACTCTGAGTACATCAAGACTTTGATCACTCAAGGCTCTGATGTTGATTGCTGTGAATTAGAAGCTTGTTGAAGAAGATTATTCAAAGTTATATCCGTTGGCATATTCCAAACGTCTCTTTCCTCTTTCATGCTAGACACAAGAACTCAGGCAAAAAGGATTTCTCTGAACGTTCTAATTCTAGGAAAGGTCAAGTCATGTGAAGACAAAAGGCTATAGCTACTTTTCAGTACACGGTCTTCAAGCTTGCAACGTCTTGGACTTCTTCATCTATAAAAACAAGCCTTCAACAACTTTCTACAGTTGACGAACATTGACGAAAATTGACAAATTCATTGAAAACTCTCTCAAAGCTCTCATACAAATTATTATTCTTTGTTGAATAGTTTCATACGTTCTTAATCTTAAGTGTATAAATCACAGTTGTGATATAGCTTTCTTAGAAGCATTTCAAACACTTGTTTAGTTTACATTTGATTATAAAAGTTCCTTAAGAAAACCAAGTTGTGGTCAGTAGTTCTTGAGAAGACTAAGACATTTGTTCTTAGTGGTTGACATTGTAATCTGTTTAATTATAGTGGATTAAGTCCTTGTGGAGAAAGGAAAATCACTCTTGATAGGGTGGACTGGATTAGTTAAGTTCACCGAATCAGAATAAAAATCATTGTGTTTTTATTGCCATAATATTTTTGAAAACCCTTATTCAACCCCCCCCCCCCCCTTCTAAGTATTTTCTCACCTTCACAATAGAACTGGTACTGAATGTTAAAATTTGGTGAAGAATAGGATAACTAAAAAATAGTAATTATATTTCATAAGTAGCATTGTTCTACAAAACCCATATCTAAATGACATAATTAAAGGCGCTCCAAAATTAGTTAGCAAATTACATCATACTTAAATTTAAGGAAACAAAAATTTTAAGTTGCATAAAAGAAGTTGTCGTGTGATTCTTTTGTTCACCCTTTTGGTGACTTTCTTGACCTTACTTGATGAGAGGTGTCACCTGGACCAAATATTTTTGGGATGTTGAAATTGTGGAAGCATCT
The DNA here is from genome assembly GCA_963859935.3 of Lathyrus sativus. Classification (NCBI taxonomy): domain Eukaryota; kingdom Viridiplantae; phylum Streptophyta; class Magnoliopsida; order Fabales; family Fabaceae; genus Lathyrus; species Lathyrus sativus. Next base: position 217,584,419 of record OZ012737.1, on the reverse strand, counting down.
GGAGCAAGTCTGTTGACAATTGTGATTGGTGTGGCAGGTTCAGGACTGTGTGAAGAGGTAATGTCGAAGTCCTGAAAATCATAGTTGGGAGTGATGTTACAAATATTATGTTATCCTGCAAAAGAAGTTGTAGGTATAACTCACTGGTATATTATAATTAATGGTTATAACTTAGAATTCATCTACCTAACACATAATCAAGACAATTGAGTTAATAAATATGAAAATTGTACCAGAAATTCATAAGGTCTTCAAGCATAGCTAAGTTGGAAACCAATGTCAGTAGATGGTTATTGTAACACCCCCTTTCTATACCCCTAAATAATTTCATAAACAATTATTCACATATTAAAAATTTTGTCAGAGTATAATTATAAACATAGTATAAGAGGGGCGCGTCACATTACGCAAGAAATTAAAATATTCAACACCTGTTCAACAATTGATATGCAACAGTGGGGTAACTTTGCAACAGAGGAACTTAGTACTTACACCCACATCTCAATATTTAGAATAAAAGCGGAAAATCTAAACATTGAATAACATCAAACACACACACACACACACAGAGATATATATATATATATATATATATATATATATATATATATATATATATATATATATATATATATATATATATATATATATATATATATATATATATATATATATATATATATATATATATATATATATCATCCAGTATGATTCAACAACATAAGTCATGTTTACATAAACATTCAACAACAAGATACATATACAAATGTATCACAAAAGAATCATGAACATCCTAGCTACCCGATGCTACATATCAGAGTCGACCGACCAAAAGAATGAAGACACGCTTCACAAAAAGACCTCCAGCATACCTACTCTGCAATGCCTCATATAGCACCATAAAACAGCAGAAGGGTGAGAAATATTATCATAACAACAATGCATATAATTATATATCTTAGCATAAAAATACACATATTCTACATTCTCACGACAATTCATTACAACTCACTCATATACATCACAATGTATATATATATATATATATATATATATATATATATATATATATATATATATATATATATATATATATATATATATATATATATATATATATATATATATATATATATATATATATATATATATATATATATATATATATATATATATATATATATATATATATATATATATATATATATATATATATATATATATATATATATATATATATATATAACCAAGCATATTCATCATGCATACTTTCACAATTCTTATCATTCCACATAAACATACACATTTATGTTTATTCACCAATGCACAATTATAAAGATGATAAATGCAAATCATAGAGACCGACTCACGACTCTATGCAAATGCAATGCGGTACCGACTCAATCATCTCAAGTTCACTCAGGAACTTATTGAAATCATCGCTCATTACCAATGTAACTCCCCGTCGGGCCTACGATGTTCACCCATTGCTCACACCTCACATAAGCACACAATGTTTATGGATTGCTTACACCTCACATAGGCGCACAATCCGATTGCTCACACCTCACATAAGCATACAATCGTTTGTAATCATCGCTCACACATCACATAGCGACACGACGTTACAACGGATTCTCATTAGAATCACACAACACAAGAATGTACATCATTATGCTTCTCATACAAAATGACTCAAGACACCCTTGAAATGCATACATATTGACAATATATACATGCATTCATCTTATACCATCACATACAATCTATACACATTCACATCAATTACGCCAAATGGCAACGAGCATCGCTTTACCACCTAAACGGCAACGAACTCTATCACAATTGCCATGCATTTACATTTAATTTAAACAATGCATTTATTTGCCAAAAGGCCACAATTCACAATAGATTCCACAATCCAGGATTCACGCCATACGGCTACCCACAACATATCATATAACAGCACACAAGCTACACGTTTCGGGAGAAGGTTGATCACATCCGAGTCGAAGAATCGATATTGGATGGGAATAGAAGAAAGAAAATAATGTGTTGTCATGCTCGCTAGGCGAGCAGAATGGTTCGCCTAGCGAGTCCTTCGCTACTTCACTCGCTCCAGCGAGTTTGGGTCTTTTTGATTCTGTCAAAGTCTGGGAGTGTTCCCTGGCAGCTCTCTGTGTGCTCGCTTAGCGAACACTTCGCTACCTCACTCGCCAGTGATTCGCCTAGCGAATACTTCGCTACTCAAACCCTCAATTATCCAAAAATGTCAAAAAGTCACGAAATCATCTGAATTCAATCAAACAAGCTTCAATAGTCTCGGCCTAACATTCGTCGACTAAACTACGCAATTTATTTTGAATTCTAACAGTGAAAACATCGGTTTCTATCGATTTTACCAATTCGACCTAAAATAGAAATATGTAGAAAAACAACCAAAAAAATCCAAACAACGAATACATAATGATATACATTGATGAGATAGTAAGATTTCACACCCTTACCCGATTAAATCGATTCCTAGAAGTTGTTTTGAAGATTTCCAAGCTTTTTCCTTCTTTTCTTCTCTTTTCTCTTCTTCCTCTTTCTTTCTTTCCTTTTTCTTCTTTCTTTCTCTTTTCTCTCCTCTTTCTCTCTTATATCATTCTATTCTAATTCTTTCTATTACTTTTTTCTCACAATATATCTAATAATTCATTTTCTCACACAAAATATATAACTTAACATTAATTAAGAAATACCTAAAAGACCCTCCAACCTAATTTCCCCGAAAACTCTCAAAAACGATAAAATAACACAATATGCAAACATAACATATTAACACATCAATTCCACAAATAAAATAACAATCACCCAAATAAAATAAAAGACTCAACAAAAATGGGAAATCAGAATCGGGGCGTTACAACTCTCCCCCACTTTAGAAATTTTCATCCTCGAAAATATTACCTGATTCAAACAACTCCGGATACGACTCTCGCATCCCACTCTCTAGTTCCCAAGTCATATTGCCTTCCGAAGCGCCTCTCCACGCTACTTTCACAAGTGCAATATCTTTGCCTCTTAGCTTCTTAACTTCACGGTCCAAAATCCTAATCGGTAAAGCTTCAACCGTAAGGTTATCTCTCACTTCAACCTCGTCCATAGGAATAACATGTGATGGATCCGGAACATACTTCCGAAGTTGCGAAATATGGAATACATCATGAAAATTTGAAAGATTCGGAGGCAACACTACACAGTAAGCCACAACACCAACACATGCAGTAATTTGATACAGACCAATAAAATGAGAAGTCAACTTCTTCGACTTCAAAGCACGACCCACACCCGTAACCGGTGTAACTCTCAAAAACACATGGTCTCCTTCTTGAAACTCAAGATCTTTCCTTCTCTTGTCATTCTAGCTCTTTTGTCTACTTTGAGAAGCTTTCATTTTTTCCCGAATAAACTTCACTTTCTCTGTCGTCTTTTGTACCATCTCCGATCCAACTATCGACCTCTCACCGGTTTCATGCCAACACAAAGGTGTTCGATATCTCCGACCATACAAAGCCTCAAATGGTGCCATGCCTATACTTGAATGAAAACTGTTATTGTAGGTGAACTCAATTAACGCCAAACAACTATCCGAAGCACCACCTTGCTCGAGCACATAAGCATGCAATAAATCCTCCAACGATTGAATTTTCCTCTCAGTTTGACCATCCGTTTGCGGATGATAAGCCGAACTCAATCTTAGCTTAGAACCCAAAGCCTTTTGTAAACTCTCCCAAAACCTCGATGTAAATCTAGGATCTCTATCTGATACAATACTCTTAGGAACTTCATGTAACTTCACAACCACAAGAACATAAATCTCGACTAACTTATCCAAAGGATAACTAATATAAATTGGAATGAAGTGAGCAGATTTAGTAAGCCTATCTACGATTACCCAAATAGAATTATGACCTCTTTGCGTATTCGGAAATCCCGTAACAAAATCCATCGATATACTATCCCATTTCTACTCCGGAATTTCCAACGGTTGCATCAATCCACTAGGCTTTTGATGTTCCACCTTAGACTTTTGATAAGTTAAGCATGCATACACAAATTGAGCTAAATCCCTCTTTAATCCGGACCACCAAAAGATTTTCTTCAAATCTTGATACATTTTATTCGCTCCCGGATGAATACTTAAGTTACTCCGGTGTCCTTCTTCCAATATCATCTTTTTCAACTCCGCATCATCGGGAATACAAATACGACCACGGAATCTCAAAACTCCAAAATTATCAACCTTGAAATCCTCATTCTTATTCATCATTAAATCAACGAACTTCAAATCCAACTTTTGCTTTTCACATATGGTTGCAAGAAAATCATTCGTAACATGCAGTATACCAAGTCTCACACTTCTCGGCGTCATTTCATAAACTAAACTCAAGTCTCTAAAATTCTCCAAAAGTTCCCATTCTTTCATCATCAATGCGGACATATGTAACAACTTCCGACTCAAAGCATCGACCACCATGTTTGCCTTACCCGGATGCTAATTCAAACCAAAATCATAATCCTTCAAAAGTTCTAACCACCTTCTTTGTCTCATGTTCAATTCTTTTTGATCAAATAAATATTTCAAACTCTTGCGATCACTAAAAACTTCAAATCTTGCATCATAAAGATAGTGCCTCCAAATTTTCAAAACAAACACCATGGCCGCTAACTCCAAGTCATGTGTAGGATAATTCTTTTCATGCACTCTCAATTGTCTTGAAGCATAAGCCACAACTTTTCCATCTTGCATCAAAACACCACCTAAACCTGTCAAAGAAGCATCACAATAAACCACAAATGGTTTTGTCAGATTCGGAAAAATCAAGATCGGCGCCGTCGTCAACCTTCTTTTTAGCTCAATGAAACTCTTTTCACAATTAATATCCCAAATGAAAGCCTTTCCTTTACAAGTAAATTGCGTTAACGGAAGTGCCAACTTCGAAAATCCCTCAATAAACCTCTGATAATAACCCGCCAAGCCCAAAAAGCTTCGAATCTCCGTAACTGATCTAGGAGCCTCCCATTGCATCACCGCATCAATCTTGGATGGATCAACACTAATACCACTACCGGAAATAACATGTCCAAGGAAACTTACTTCCGACAACCAAAATTCACATTTTGACAACTTAGCATCCAATTGTTTCTCTTTCAAAATTTGTAACACAATCCTCAAATGCTCTTCATGTTCCTCTTGAGACTTAGAGTAAATCAAAATATCGTCGATGAACACAACCACAAAACGATCTAACTGTTCATGAAAAATATGATTCATGTATTCCATAAACACACCCGGCGCATTAGAAACCCCGAATGGCATCACGGAATATTCGTAATGGCCATACCGTGTCCTAAAGGCTGTCTTTTGAATATCCTCTCCTTTCACACGAATCTGGTGATATCCCGATCTCAAATCAATCTTGCTAAAAACACGCGCACCAACCAATTGGTCCATCAAATCATTGATCCTTGGAAGCGGATACTTGTTCTTAATTGTCACCTTGTTCAATTATCGATAATTAATGCATAACCACATACTCCCATCCTTCTTCTTTACCAACAATACCGAAGCACCCCAAGGAGAAACACTTGGCCTTACAAATATTTTGTCCAACAAGTCATTCAATTGCTTCTTCAATTCTACCAACTCCGATGCCGACATATGATACGGTGCCATTGAAACCGGTCTAGTACCCGGAACTAGATCAATAGAAAATTCAACTTCTCTTTCCGGCAGTACATCTGTAATATCCTCCAAAAACACTTCTAGAAAATCACACACCACTGGGAACACATCGAGCTCAACTTTACTCTCCACTGACAATGATGCAAATAAACCGAACAATTAAGCTTTGTCCGCTAAAAGTTTCTTCAACTCTTTAGTGGATAGGAAACTCTCATCTTCATCATCTTCCAAAGAAGGAAACTTCACCAACTTGTGATAGCAATCTATATTAACTCGATTAAATTGCAACCAGTTCATACCCAAGATTACATCCAATCCCTCCAACGGCAAACACACTAAATCCATAATGAAGTCTTTACCATACATGGTCAAAGGACAACTTACACACACCAAAGATGTAGTTACTGACCCCGAAGCGAGAGTCTCAATAACCATGTCACCACCCCAAGAAGTCACGAACAAATTCAAACGCTTAGCACACTCATGAGAAATAAACGAATGAGTCGCTCCAGTATCAATAATAGCAACTAAAGGCGTACTATTAATAAAGCATGTACCTTTAATCAAACGATCTACACTAGTAGTGTCTGACCCAACTAATGCAAACACTTTTCCGCCCGCTTGAGCTTGTTTCGGCTTAGTACACTTAGTACTAATGTGACCCACTTCTCCACAATTATAGCACTTCACTACATTCCTCCTACAATCGGTAGTAGCATGCCCAAGGCCTCCACAGTTAGAACATTTCACTACGGTCTTCCCACACTCAAATGATTTATGACCCAATTCACCACACTTGTAGCACTTAACTGAACCGGAACCTCCTCCTCCAGATCTCTTATAAAAGTTTCCTTTATGCTTGCCTTTATCAACGGGTGTCACATAAGGTCCACTTCTAGCTTGTTGCTTTCCCTTCCTCTCATTCAAACTTTTGTAATGTGTAGAACGAGCCTTGCTATCTTCCTCGAAGATTCTACAAAATTCCGTCAAATCTATAAACCTTCTTATCCTTTGATATCCCACAGCTTGCTTAATCTCGGGACGCAAACCATTCTCATATTTAATACACTTTGAGAATTCAGCAGTAATTGCAACATAGTGAGGATGAAATTGAACCAACTCCACAAACTTAGCAGTATAGTCCACCACGGACACACTACCTTGTTTCAGTTCAAGGAACTCCATCTCCTTCTCCCCTTTCACACTTTTAGGGTAATACTTCCTTAAGAACTCAGTACGAACTAAATCCTAAGTTATCTCTTCATCATCCACCTCAAGAACTTGATGCATACCGACCCACCAATCGTCGACTTCTTCCTTAAGCATGTGAGACCCAAGTCTCACCTTATTTCCCTCCGTACAGCCCATGACTCTGAAGATCCTTTCAATCTCTTTCAACCAAATTTGAGCACCATCGGGATCAAATCTTCCTTTGAAGACCGGTGGTTGATTCTTCCTGAACTCGTCATTAGCATTCACGTTCCGTGCACCTTGCACACTTTCATCAATTCTTATCATTCCACATAAACATACACATTTATGTTTATTCACCAATGCACAATTATAAAGATGATAAATGCAAACCATAGAGACCGACTCATGACTCTATGCAAATGCAATGCGGTACCGACTCAATCATCTCAAGTTCACTCAGGAACTTATTGGAACCATCGCTCGTTACCAATGTAACTCCCCGTCGGGCCTACGATGTTCACCCATTGCTCACACCTCATATAGGCACACAATGTTTATGGATTGCTCACACCTCGCATAGGCACACAATTCGATTGCTCACACCTCACATAGGCACACAATCGTTTGTAATCATCGCTCACACCTCACATAAGCACACGACGTTACAACGGATTCTCATTAGAATCACACAACACAAGAATGTACATCATTATGCTTCTCATGCAAAATGACTCAAGACACTCTTGAAATGCATACATATTGACAATATATACATGCATTCATCTCATACCATCACATACAATCTATACACATTCACATCAATTATGCCAAACGGCAACGAGCATCGCTTTAGCACCTAAACGGCAACGAACTCTATCACAATTACCATGCATTTACATTTAATTTAAACAATACATTTATTTTCCAAAAGGCCACAATTCACAATAGATTCCACAATCTAGGATTCACGCCATACGGCTACCCACATCATATCATATAACAGCACACAAGCTACACGTTTCGAGAGAAGGTTGATCACATCCGAGTCGAAGAATCGATATTGGATGGGAATAGAAGAAAGAAAATGTTGTGCTGTCATGCTCGCTAGGCGAGCAGAATGGTTCGCCTAGCGAGTCCTTCGCTACTTCACTCGCTCTAGCGAGTTTTGGTCTTTTTGATTCTGTCCAAGTCTGGGAGTGTTCGCTGGCAGCTCGTTGTGTGCTCGCTTAGCAAATACTTCGCTACCTCACTCGCCAGTGATTCGCCTAGCGAATACTTCACTACTCAAACCCTCAATTATCCAAAAATGTCAAAAAGTCACAAAATCACCCGAATTCAATCAAACAAGTTTCAATATTCTTGGCCTAACATTCCTCGACTAAACTATGCAATTTATTTCGAATTCTAACCGTGAAAACATCGGTTTCTATCGATTTTATCAATTCGACCTAAAATTGAAATATGTAGAAAAACAACCAAAACAATCCAAACAACACATACATAATGATATACATTGATGAGATAATAATATTTCACAACCTTACCCGATTAAATCGATTCCTAGAAGTTGTTTTGAAGATTTCCAAGCTTTTTCCTCTTTTTCTTCTCTTTTCTCTTCTTCCTCTTTCTTTCTTCCTTTTTCTTCTTTCTTTCTCTTTTCTCTCCTCTTTCTCTCTTATATCTTTCTATTCTAATTCTTTCTATTACTTTTTTCTCACAATATATCTAATAATTCATTTTCTCACACAAAATATCTAACTTAACATTAATTAAGAAATACCTAAAATACCCTCTAACCTAATTTCCCCGAAAACTCTCAAAAACGATAAAATAACACAATATGCAAACATAACATATTAACACATCAATTCCACAAATAAAATAATAATCACCCAAATAAAATAAAAGACTCAACAAAAATGGGAAATCAGAATCGGGGCGTTACAATTATCAAGTAATTCAAACATAACCTAAAAAGTTGTTACAACATCGCGTTGTTGTCAATATCTTCTTATTTATCCATACATTATCACTGAACCCTTTCATGCCACCTGTCATTTCATCACTCAATAATCATCAAACAGAATATATACATGACAATGAATCATTATAAGCATAGGATAAGAAATCATTATCAGAAACTTATCGTGGAGTGTGTTCCCGTGATCATTCAACTGCAAGTTGTATGTTTTACCATCCCATGTGAATTTAACTCCTCCAATCCTATTAGCCAGACTCCCAATAATAGAATTAAAGTAACATGCATCAGTCTGCAACAAATTTCAACGTTTCATGTAATAGTCTCAGTCTAACGACTAATCTCTCCAAGTGATATATTCCTATAACATAAACACATTTCATATTTTTGATAACTTTAAATCAAACATGATGAATGAATAATTTCCGCGGTTAAAAATGATAACCTAAATCAGTTAAAGGAAAAAAATAATGGAATGCTCATACCTCATAGGGCTCAATGGTGTCATAACCAAGAACGAAATCAGTTAAATTTCCTGTAAAACTGAATCAAAAAGATAATGTTAAATATAGTAGATTATACCAAAGATAGCTTAGAATCAGAGTAGTAGACTATACCAAAGATAACTCATGTAATAATCTCAGTCTAACAACTAATCTCTCCAAATGATATATTCTTATAACATAAACACATTTTAGATTTTTGATAACTTTAAATCAAACATGACGAATGCATAATTTCCTCTGTTAAAAACGATAACCCCAATCAGTTAAAGAAAAAAAATAATGAAATGCTCATACCTCATAGGACTCATTGGAGTCATAACCAATAACAAAATCAGTTAAATTTTATGCAAAACTGAATCAAAAAGATAATTATAAATGTAGCAGATTATACCAAAGATAGCTCAGAATCAGAGTAGTAGACTATACTAAAGATAACTCATGTAATAATCTCAGTCTAACAACTAATCTCTCCAAATGATATATTCTTATAACATAAACACATTTCAGATTTTTGATAACTTTAAATCAAACATGACGAATGCCTAATTTTCTCTGTTAAAAACGATAACCCCAATCAGTTAAAGAAAAAAAAACAATGAAATGCCCATACCTCATAGGACTCATTGGAGTCATAACCAATAACAAAATCAGTTAAATTTTATGTAAAACTGAATAAAAAAGATAATGATAAATGTAGTAGATTATACTAAAGATAACTCAGAATCAGAATTAAAATGAAACAAAACAAACCATGTTGATCAGGTGCAGAAAAATATATAATTCATCTCACGTTTTGTATCTTGACTTCTTTAGATCCACTATGATTCCTTAAATCATATCTTTAAGGGGTTGCATCAACCCAACCCAAATATTAACAGTGAATGTGATATATATATATATATATATATATATATATATATATATATATATATATATATATATATATATATATATATATATATATATATATATATATATATATATATATATATATATATATATATATATATATATATATATATATATATATATATATATATATATATATATATATATATATATATATATATATATAATAAAAAAAACAACACACTTATTAAATATCTGATAACTTTACCCTAATCTGGCAACAATAATATCTAAAATACTGAAATAGTAAAGATTTAGTGATTGTCGTGATCCTTCATGATATGTGCAATACTAGCCACAATCATCACGCTTTCCTTGAATAACTTCTTCGAGGAAAACACCCAAAATAGGTCATAAAGGAGGGTTCCTCATGAGAAGAACAGTGGCAACCTATTTTACAAAATAAACATAAACACCAATAAAACATCAGCAAGAAGAATAGGACCCGGAGCAAATCTAACAACATGAATTAAACACCAATAAAACATAAAAGTCACAGCACATAGAAAACCTAAACAAAGAAACTCAAAGATTTAAATAAAATATGAAGAAAAAAAACCCTAAAAACCGCTTGAAATTAAAATTGAGAAGATTCGGTTTAACCCTTCTGATTTCATATCTTGAATCATCACATCAGTTTTTAGTAAGGTATCATTACGATCTGTAAAGAAGAGGAAGAAGGAATAAGAAGAGGGAGAAGAAAGATGTAGAAGAAGACAGAAGAATAAGATAGAAAGTGTGAGAGAAAGGACGAGAGAGCAGGAGAGAGTGTCACAAAATATTTGAGCTTTCAAATTTAAAATTTGAATTAGTTATTGGATAAAGGGAAAAGAGGAAAAAGCTATTACAATACAACTTTATGACATCATACATTGATCTAAACATGACAAATTAAAAGCATAAAACAATAACTATATATTTATAATTGAACCAAATGACATCATTGGTTCCAAAAAGTAATTTTAGGACACAAAATATCCTTAGACTGATGAATTGACATGTTTTTAACAAAGGGTAGAAAAGGGTTTTTCAAAACCCTTTTCTTTCTTATATGGTAGATTTAGATTATTTAATTTTGATCAAATAACTAATAATATTTTAAATGCATTGATATAAGAATTTATAATCACAAAGAATAGTAATTTATTTTCGTACTTATATTTATTAGGGGAAAGTTCCATTATATATATATATATATATATATATATATATATATATATATATATATATATATATATATATATATATATATATATATATATATATATATATATATATATATATATATATATATATATATATATAATAGGGGAAAGTTCGATTATATATATATATATATATATATATATATATATATATATATATATATATATATATATAATCGAACTTTCCCCTATTATATATATATATATATATATATATATATATATATATATATATATATATATATATATATATATATATATATATATATATATATATATATATATATATATATATATATATATATATATATATATATATATATATATATATATATATATATATGAATGAGGATCAACTTACTTCAAAAGTAAGTTTTTTTATCTAATTTCGAATTATAGCCTTTTAATTAAATTTAATCTAAAAATATTAATTAATCATTCAATTTAAAGGCTATGACTTGAAGTAAGCTAAAAAAAACTTACTCGTGGAGTAAGTTGATCCTCATTCATATATATATATATATATATATATATATATATATATATATATATATATATATATATATATATATATATATATATATATATATATATATATATATATATATATATATATATATATATATATATATATATATATATATATATATATATATATATATATATATATATATATATATATATATATATATATATATATATATATATATATATATATATACATATATATATATATACATATATATATATATATATATATATATATATATATATATATATATATATATATATATATATATATATATATATATATATATATATATATATTGGATAGATAGTGTCTAACTAGATCCTCATGCATTAAGTTCATAATATTTGATCTCTGATCCTCCTAGTAAAAGGTATGACTCGCGCCTGAATTATGGTCGTATATATCTAAGGTCATGCCTAACGTCATACACATCCATCCAGATCTATACGATCTTTAGGAAACACACTTAGGACATTTTCAAGAATAAAATCGAGGTGTATGCCCTCAGCTATTCGATTACCTATCATAGAATAAATCAAGGCATATATTCCTTGAACATTCGATTTTTTCAAACATACACCGAAGTCAAGGTGCATGTCCTCTGATCGTCAGCATTCATACCATATACTAAAGTCAAGGTGTTGGTCCCCTGATCATCAGCATTCATAATGCATCTTAGAATATGAGCAAGGCGTAAGTCCATTGACTATTCAATATCATCTCATAACATAGAATATAATCGAGGCTTATGTCCCTAAAATTATTCAGATTCATGACATTGATTGAAATCAAGGCTTAAGTCCCTTGATCATTCGACTTTTATGTACTGATATCATAACAAGGGTAATCAAAACACTTGCTACTTAATTCTACCTAGTGAAAATCATATTTTAATTTATTAATCATCTTCATTTTTGTCCTCTTATAATCCCATAAAAGTTGGTTCACCATTTAAGAGGGTTTTGGAGCAAGAAATAAAAGAAAAGAAAAAAAGGGTTTAGATTTAACATATACTCAATCTCATTTGCAATCCAAAATTACAATAATAAGAAGAGTTCAATAGAATGAGATTAAGCACAATTTTTTTTTGTTAGAGATTAATTACATTTAGACATTATTTTCTTCCTTTTGGCTTACATATATAACCAAGACTTTTGTTTGTAATTATTTCAAGAAATTCTAATACTACATCACAGTTTAAGAAATAATTATTTTAAGGATATATATATATATATATATATATATATATATATATATATATATATATATATATATATATATATATATATATATATATATATATATATATATATATATATATATATATATATATATATATATATATATATATAAAACACCTTAGCAAAGAATTATTTTAGCAATCTTTGATATATGCAGATATATGATTTATAGTTCCTCATGAAACTTCCTTCATGAAAAAGGGTCGAATCACTTTTTGGTTGATCAATCATCTTTTTTTATTGAGTTATATATAATATGTCTTTCCCAAAAACTCTTATTGATAAGACATCTTCAAATTGAAGATGTTTTGATGAGATCAAGATGATACTTTTGACGAGGAGAAAGACTCACACAAAAAACAAGAACAAAGAAGAAAACATAAAATGCAAGAGAATGAAAAAGAATTGCCTATTTATATTGGAGATTCTGAAGATTTTGAGCGTGTAAATTTTGCACAAAATTAATGGAGATTATGCTCAATTAAATTCAGAACCAATTCTTTCTAAAATTGCTTGCCCATTGATTTGGTTAAGGCTCAAATCAATTGGTTAAATCTTCAGAGATCTTAAGTAATTTTCATCAATGTGCAACTATGATTTACCTAGAGGTATATCTTAAATTATATTTGACTTGAAATTTAAATTGCAAAATGTTAGACTTGAGACTTTGAGACTTCAAACAAAAATGTGATCTTGAAATACTTTGGGAAGTAAAATCAGAGTTTAAAAACATTTTAAATAATTATCAATGGAAAAGATAATTTGCAGAAAATAAATAGCAGAAAAATAAAGAGTTAAGAGAAAGACATGAACACCATGATGTATAGAGGTTCTATCAATCAAGAAAACAACCTATTGCTCTCCCCAAGAATTGATCTTGAGAGTATCCAATAAACTTTGATAGCGTTTAGTAGGAAAGACTCACAAACCCCCTTATACAAGGACAAATGGTTAACCTCCAACCAAATAATAAAAGACTTCAGAATATAGCAGTTTGAGTATTTTCTTCTAAACGACATATTGAAGTAGTTAGTCTTCTTTCCACACGGTAGATTGAAGTGGTTAGCTTCTCATCACAAACAAGAATCTTAGAGTGGTGAGTCTTCAAGCTTCTTAAACCTTGCAAGCCTTTATCACGGGCTGAGCTCATAAACCTTAGACCTTGGTTTTACACGGGTTAACCAATAACCTATAAGATTTTAATATCAGGCTAATCTTGAACCTTATCCAAGCTTTTACCATAGGCTAAGTTTTATCACGGGCTGAGCTCATAAACCTTAGACCTTGGTTTTACACGGGCTAACCAATAACCTATAATATTTTAATATCGGGCTAATCTTGAACCTTATCCAAGCTTTTACCATAGGCTAAGTTTTAAACTAGTCTTGGTTTTATACCTGGTTGACCAAGACCCTATAAGATTTTAATACATACTGTCATACCCCAAATTTTACCCTTAGATTATTAGGTTCATTTCGCATTTCATTTCATTTTGCATTGCATTTTAACTAACCGCTAACCGGTTTGTCTAGTCTGTTGGTTTTTGCAGGAAAATCAAATTGTGCGCGCTTTAATTTATGAAGGGAAAAGGGTCATAACTTACAGCCTGCTGACAATTTATGAAGCAAATTCATCATCAGGAGTGCCTCAAACGATTAGGGTTTCCATCTCCAAGTCATGTGACTTCAGTTGAGAATGAATTGAATTTTACGACGGTTGACGTCAGATTTCTCGTGACACAGTACATTTTATTCAAGAGTCGAGATTTAGTCATCAGTTGGATTTCAGAAGTGTTGTTTGATTCATAAACCATACAGAGCTGAGCGCGTTGCAATCTAAGTGGATCCAGGTTAAATCGGTACGAGAATTTGCTTTGCGGAACTTATGTTAACAGATGCCCGTTTTCCTGCTTTCTGGTAGTCAACAGTCGATTTTAAAGAAAATGGTGGAGTTATAATGAATATTTGGGGGTTTGATCATGACTATTAGTTGAGTTGATTCAGGTTACCGAGCTGATCATTCGAAATGTGATTGGAATTTTCAATGCGGAAGACAGTTCGTTTCGCCGTTTAATTGAATTTCTCTGCTTATCCGTTCGAGGCCATATGCACTGACTTTATTAACAGGTACGAATTAATATTGAAAAGGGATTGGTTTGAACTCAGCGGTTACGTCAGATTTAAATCGTGCAAAATGATTCATTGTCGAATTCAGAGTTGGAACGCCACAGCTTAATCAGATAATTTTCACTGGATAAATTTAATTAAATGAATTTATTCGGATGAGTTTAATTGGATGAAGTTAGTCGTTTGAATTCAATCAGATGACTTTTAGTCAGAGAAATTTAATCGGATGGATTTAGTCGGGTAGATTGAATCAGATGAATTTATTTGTATAAACTTAGTTGGACGAATTTAATCGGACGAATTAATCTAGACGAATTTAGTTGGAAGGGTTTAAGCGAATAAATTTAATTAATCGAATTTAGTTGTTTGAGTTTAATCGTGTGATTTTAATCAGATGATTTTAATTGGAGGAATTTGATCAAAAAATAAAGAATTGAATTTATTCATTTAAATTCTATTTTTATTACAAAGGAAAATTACAATTACAAATTCAATTACAAAGTGTACTAAGTTTCCTAATGTTTCTAAGTTGGTCTTCGCGTCCGTTTCTTCGACTCTCGACTTTTCCAAACCTGCACACAAATTGACAAAACAATGGTTAAACGGTTAGACGTAATCATAAATGGTTTTCGATCGGTTCCGATACCCTTAGTTAGAATTCATCATCGGGCACGTCGGGAGGGCAACAACGACAAAGTCATCGCCAGCTCCCGACTTTTTATTTCCGGTCTCGGCACAAGTCTAGCAGATTTCTGTTCTAATATAGGCCAGGAGAGAGAAAAAATGATTTTGGAAAACTGCTTTTGGAAAAAGCACTTATTCTAAAAAATGTTTTTGCCAAATAGGTCACTAACAACTTTCCCAAAATTCTTGCAACCAAACAAGATCAAAGCGCCACAAATTGCTGCAAGCAAAACGCCACAACCAATTTCCAAATCTGAAGTATAACAAATTTCCCAAAACTTATTGCTCCAGTTCAAACGCAACAGGTCAAAGAGACCAAACCCTTAGCCTCAAAAATCTCCAAATACAAACAACAACAAAACCATAAGATTCGCGTTCAACAACCAAGCAACAAATTCATCAGAAAAATCATAAATACCCAGGTCCATAGAATCAAATATAAGAACAACAAAAAGTGTTCATCAGGGGGGCGAGTTTTTTTGGAGCAATCAGAAGCAACAACAACATAAAAGTTCAACCTCAAGAAAATCGCAAGCTCATCATCATCAAGGAACCCAGAAGAAAAATAGACGAGGATCCGAAGTTCTTCAAAGAGTTCATCATCAGTTTCATCAAGAACCAAGAGGAGCGAAATCAGGGACTCAGAAGAACGGAATTTCATCATCGTCACCTACCATTATCATCCAAATCAACAGCGACAAGAATCTAACGCCGTCATCCGAACCGCTTTAAACCCAAAAAGGGTGAGCAGTTCTCTGACATTTAGCGTTTTTTCTCTTTGTTTTTCAGGGTCTATGAAGAAGCACGCAGAACAGACATGCAAAGATGAAGAAGAAAGGAAAGTGAAAAGCTCAGAAGAGCTTCAATGATGTCGCGCCGCATGCGAAGAAGGAGAACGAAAAAGTGAAAAAAAAAACTCAAAAGAGCTTTTATGGCCACCGCCGCATGTGAGGAAGAAGACGATGGGAGAGACCCAAATGGGTCTGCGCCGCAAGGAGAAGAAAAAGGTTTACAAAACCCTAATGGTTTCAGCAAATATCCCCTTCCCCTTATATATATATATATATATATATATATATATATATATATATATATATATATATATATATATATATATATATATATATATATATATATATATATATATATATATATATATATATATATATATATATATATATATATATATATATATATATATATATATATATATATATATATATATATATATATATATATATATATATATATATATATATTTAATCCTAATTTCTAAAAATAAATACTAATTAAATTACTGAGTTAAAACCTTTTTTTTAATCCTAATTTTGAAACATAATTAAAACCATTTAAAACTGAATTTTAAAACTTAATTGAAAACTTAATTTGAAATTTAATTGAAAACTTAATTGAAATCTTAATACAAAATTAACATTTTTTAATAATTTTTTTTAAATTTAATTATTAGTTTATTAATACAATTCTTTTTTCTTCTAATTAAAATTCCCAACCTTTAAAATAATTTAAAACCAAACATAATAAAAAATCTAACTTTAAAATTAAAACTTTTTTTTAGAAATTACTAATTTTTAATAAACTTTCCAATACCCTTTAATTAAAACTAATTTTCAATTAATCCTGAAATTTTTCTTAAAGCTAATTTCTAACCTAAAAATGCTTAACATTCCCGTTAATTGTTATCTGACTTTCGTATTTCTCAATTGTACAGTTTATTAATCATTTATTTTTTGCATTTCATTTTTTTTGGATTGTAATTTATGCGAAGTAATCGTCGCTTTTATTTCATTATTATTCTTGCATTTTTCATGGTTGTAATTTATGCGAGGGCACCGTCGCTTTTATTTCATTATTCTTGCATTTCCCATGTTTTAATATTGCCGCTTGATAATTATTTTTATCGTATTATTTACCGATAAGATCCCCTCCGAAGAAATAGGTCTAGCCGTTTGACCGCCGCGTCAATAGTCCTCACCTTTGACTTTTTCACTGTTCAAACCCTAATTGCCTAGGCGTCCTGTTGTGGACCAAATTACCTTTACCCTAGCATTAGAATAAGGAGTCGCCACACTCCATATTAGGTTTCCCGCCGTGGAATACCTATCTCACCCCTTTTTTCAATTCAATTACAACGTAGAAATAGGAGTCGCCGCACTCCACGTAAGCACTTCCTTAAGAACGCTTATTCCCCATTGAAACCTTGACCACAGTCAAGAAGTTTCTCTTCCTCCCTTTCGAGGGGAACTACGATTACTCTGATTCCATCCCCTACCTCGGATATGTAGGCACAAGATGTGAATCTTGGCGAGTAAACTTAGGACTAACCCTTAGGTCTTTCTTTTCACCTTCTAACCCTTAGCATATACCTTTAAGCAGATAATCAAAGCAAAATAGCAAGCATTAAAACAAGAGGTTCTTGTAGAGTTCTACAGAAGTTTAGGGTGCTAATACCTTCTCTAAGCTTAACCAACCCCCGAACCTTAGATCTCTCCCTACATTGTGTTTACGATGCAAAATTAGGTTTTTCCTTTCTTTAACCTTTCCTTCGGATAAATCAAAGACCAGTTGTGAATCAAAGATTTGCAATTCAAATTAATTAATAATTTGATATCCTATTCTAACCGCAACACATACTAATCTTGAAAATAAACTAAGCTTTTGATCATAAAATCCCTAAATTGAAGCTTTTACAAGTTTACCTTCTAACCCAAACAATAATCCATAATTGGATAATATTCAACCAAGGTGTATATAAAAGATTCCCTTGGTGAATTTACAATTCTAACCTTCTAGAATTACAAAATATCCTCACTCATAAAAGGAATTTTCTCACAAAACCACTATGGCAAAAATATTAGTGGGAGAAAGTAAGTAAAAAATTTGAGAGAGAGAGAGAGAGAGAAGATAAATAGATAGATAGATAGATAGATAGATAGATAGATAGATAGAGTTGTATTAAAACACGATTCTAGATGAAATGAAATGAGAGAATGAACCTCTATTTATAGGCTAGATGTTGGCTCGAAAAGGAATTTCAAATAAATGCATTTTATGACAATCTAATCGATTGCCACATGTTTACAATTTATTAGAAGTTTGAAACATAATTGATTGTAAGTTTAAAAAAGGAAAGAAAATATATCTAGTCGTTGTACATCATTAAGGCGTTATCCTGATCGCTTAAGACATAATTTTGAATTGGGCTAATCAATTGAAATAAAGTGCTAATTGACTAAATAAGTCAAAATTTGCCTATAGCTATTTTGACAACTCCCAATTCATCTGGCAGAACATCAAGAAAATATTGAAGATATTTTCTTGAAGAAAAATAGTTTTAGAAAGTTTCTTAGTGTGTGTGTGTGTGTGTGTGTGTGTGCGCTTTTACGATAAAATCCTTATGCTTTACAATTGATTCTCTCACTACTAACTTAGGATGGTCCTTATCACTTCAAGACTTTGCCAGATGTTTTCCTTTTGTAGACACTTGCTTGAGTAGCTTTGAGATGAGGCTTTAGTTACTTTCCATTCGATTGCCATCATCAAATAATTAAGTCCATCAAGCCCTGACACTTAGGATTGCATATTTATCCACTTTAACTGTTTATGCTTGACTTTTGAGAAGATGTTAGTTGTCATCATCAAAAGTTGATATCCTTGGTAAAAGCATATCACCTGCAAAAAAATAGGTTCTACACCAAATTGCTCTGATCGATTGGCTTTAGACCCCAATCGATTGGAATTATGCCAATCATACTTTGGTTTTCTCACTTTTGCACCCCTAACTAGCTTATTTGCACCTCTTCCTATAAAATACTAAAGAACTCATTTATTTGGTTAGCCAAAAAAATATTTTAAGTGATAAGTAGAAAATTAAACACACAATTTTAAAGGATTAATTGGAGTTTCTGATTATTTAACCTTTAAGATAATGTACTACCTTGATTATGAAGGAACCTTAATAAAACCCCTCTTTCAAGGGAACGCTAACACAATGAGGCATGTCCTTCTCTAAGGATCGTGAGATATGAGAGTTGGTAAAAATAAGATATATATATATATATATATATATATATATATATATATATATATATATATATATATATATATATATATATATATATATATATATATATATATATATATATATATATATATATATATATATATATATATATATATATATATATATATATATATATATATATATAATATATATATATATATATATATATATATATATATATATATATATATATATATATATATATATATATATATATATATATATATATATATATATATATATATATATATATATATATATATATATATATATATATATATATATATATATATATATATATATATATATATATATATATATATATATATATATATATATATATATATATATATATATATATATATATATATATATATATATGTCCAACACAAACTTATCTTTTCCACCTACTATGAGGTTTAGGAGATCATCATAGATAAGATATGTTGAAACCATCTTCAATGAAATACTTTCTTTGATCACCATTATTGATATACACCCTCAATGATTATTCTTAGATCATAAGCTTCTCATAAAAAACTAATGTATACTCAATAGTATACTCTTTACTTTGCACAAGTTCATTTAATATGTAGTAAGGCTTTATAAAAGCTGTAAAGCATCCCTCATCCCTGTAAAACATACTAGGGTTTCACCTTTGGTACCCAAATTTTCTTGGGTCCCGGTGCATTAGTAGTTCTAGAAGGTATATGGTTATTTAGACCTTTTTAATTTGTCAAAACCAAAAGGCTCTAAGTTGCTAAATTTATTACAATGTGAGCATTTATAAACATGCCGATTGATTTTCTTCCTATTTAATTATTTACTATGTGCTCTATCGAATTTAAACCATAATCTATTCTTATTTAAGGAAGAAATTTTGCTTGATAGAATCAAGTCAATTTTCTTTCCTCTTTGTAAATTTACTTAGGGATTCATGCAAGTTTGTTACTTCCTTTTTCATCGAGACAAAAATTTCACATGTTCTAACTGCATTTCTAATATTAGTGTTATGGGCCAGCCACATGCTCAGGGATCCGGCCCCCACCTTCAGAGACCTGGCTACCACATGGAAAGAACTCTCTGTATTGATCCAATTTAAGTAGGTTCCATCTCTAGTCTAGCCACCTCCGAGCGTAACATCATGGATCCATCTCAAGCAAACACGAAGGCTTTTGGAATGTTCCTATGACTATTAAACCTTCAGTTATTTGGAAGCAGAAGAACCATCTCTCCAACAACGGTCGTCCGCATCTCACTAACCTTGCAGGGACACCCCTCACTTTGTCACGTCAGAAGCTTTCCACCATCACAGCTTCCATGACTACATCTATTTCTGGTTTTGGTACCAAACTGTGGCGCAATTTGTGGGAACCAACTTCAGATTCCCACGTATCTCACGAATCCCTAATTGTAAGGACATTCCCCTAGCATGAGATTCTCCTCGACTTAAAACCAAAGAATCCAATTAATCAAAGTAAATTCACTCTCGATTGGGAAAATCAAGGTGAAAGGTGATATAGATACATCGGTTCTTTAAATCTTCATTTTTCAGTGCTTCAGAACTTCATCAAATTGCATAAACGACTGGATCTAGAACCACTCGCTCCACCATCGTATGCGAAGTCACTTTGGTAGCCACTGGTGCAGTACCTCCAACCACTATTCGACCAAATATTACACTTCCAATTGATGATGAAAACCTAAATACCAACACTCTTTAATGAATCAATGTAATTCTCCCTCCACCATGAATAGGAATAAACTAGACACCATTGCGTCAGGTTCTGTCTCCAATTCTAATGGAATAACCTGAGATCTCACGAGGTTTTGACATTCTCGAACCAAAACATGGATCTCAAGGTGTTAATGAGTTAATTAACGAGATCTACAACATCGTTTGGAAACAAAACTCTAAGGCGATGGAAGAGAGATTCCGTCGTATGAAGGAAAGCCTTCAACATGTCCAACCAAGGGCGAACACTATGCAAGAAGTCAATTCAAAAATAAATCGGTCTGAATGATCGAAGCCGACTACAATAAAAGAAAAAGGAAAATTCTAGTATCAAAATAATGTTCCAAAGACAATAAACATAATTCTCTCCCTAAGAGTCCATGAGGACACCGAGGGAGTTACTCTCCATTCCTGGACCATGATGAGTGTCAGCCAAACTGAGTGCAACCCAAGCATCCTTTATATGCTCGTATATTGGAGACAAAAATCCTTAATCCATGCAAAAATATTACAAATTAAAAGAATACAACGGGAAAGGGAATCCCGATGAACACATGCAACTTGTCAATGACCGACTCAACTACTATTACGCTAATGATGCTTCCTAATGAAAGTTATTAGCATTAACGCTAATCGGGTTGACACGACTATGGTTCGATACCCTTTATGACGGTTGCATCGAGTCATAGACGGATTTTTATGATTAACTTACTCCATATTTAACTGCACGAAAAATAAAACTAGTTACCATAGTTGCCCTCAACTGCATCATGTAAGGAGCCAAAGAGAGCTTGCAGTCCTACATTGATTGATTCACTCAAGTCGCAATAGAAGTAGAGGAAACCGAAGAATCTCTTCAATGCTACATCTTTGAGAATGGATTCCTTCACGACCATCCTTTTTAAACCAAGCTGGGAAAGAAAAGGAGAAGACTACTCAAGAGATGTTAAACCCGACTCAACCCTATATAAAATTAGAAGAGAAATTAAACATTTGCTTCAATAATTCAACCTCATCCATTGATGCTTGCCCTGAGCGCCCAGTGGGAAAATATCCATGTAGGCGGAGAGAGGATACTGGGAAAGGGACATACAACCAATATGATAGGTATACTCCTCTAAACACTTCTCTGGGACAAATCTATCAATAATGTGTGAATATCGAGTTTAGGAAAGAAGGAATCCGACCTACTAACATCTTGTGAGAATCTTCTTGGACATATATATCAAAGTATTGGCGTTTCCACATAGGACATGGCCATAACACTGACGATTGCATCCAGCTTAAAGACACTATTGAATCTTTGATCAAGAAGGGACGTCTTTTCGAATACGTTCAAGGTGGAAAACAGGAACGAGAAGGATCCCCTAAAAATTAATCCCCTGCAAAGCTTTCTAAATCTGGTCCTGGTATTGAGAAAGGGAAACCAGCAAGGGAAAAATCCTGTATATTGTCGCCATCACTGGTGGAGCACCTCGTGCAAACCCCCTTCCAACGAAATGATCACAAGGAAGATCGTTAAGATGATGGTCGTTTACCAAGGCATGGGAAACTCATTGCCGAATACCTCAAACCGACCCATGTTGGGGTTTTGAGACTTCAAAGAAGTTGGAGGATTACCCAACGAGTTGTTCCCATTTGTTATCATAGCTATTGTAGGAAAAATCGATGTCTCGTAGATCCTAATAGATAAAGGGAGCTCGTGTGACATCCGTTACTCATCGTTATTCGAAAAAATAGGCTTATACAGAAAACTTAATACTATATGATGGCTCATATCTACAAGCGTTTAACGGGATGACTACTTATCTCTAGGGATACATAGAGCTGGTGGCATATGTGGGAGAGGACATAGAGATCTGATCATTTAATACCCAATTCCTATTCATCCCATGCAGAAGCCTTTACAATTGCATCTTGGGCAGGCCTTTCATCGCCGCCTTGGACGCTGTTGCTTCGATCGTGCACCTCAAACTCAAATACCATAACTTCCATAGTGAACCAGTAGAATTACTCATCGGCCTTGAAGTCGTCAAAAAGATGCACTACACACTCCAACAAGATAAAGGAGAAAATTCCTCCATGGAGATCAATATGACTTCTATTGCAATGGAACTTCAAAAGTTGAACATCCAAACTCTGAAACATGGCTAGGTAGAGGAAATACCACTACAAAAAATATGAAGCGGGATACCGGCTTGGTTATGTTTCATTTTAATCCTTTATCACATTAGTATATGAAATTTCGTATGTATAAACTTGGATGTATCTTAAGCATACGAGTCCTCATCATAAATAAATTCATTAAAAATTTAAAGTGTTTGTTCCTTTGTGATTTTTCATAGTAATACCATAATGGCAATATACGTTGCAATGAACTGGGGAACAACCTACACAGTCGATGCCCATCATTGGACTCTGGGGTTCTACTGGATACGCTTTCAGTGCCAAAATATAGTAATCAAAACCCCATGGTACTTTGCATGAACGAAGTCAGGGGCGTTGTTGAATATTCTTTGAGCACCTAACTACAACAATCAATTCCCCACAATGCCTTGTGCGCCTTTGGAATCCAAATGAGCTGTCAAAGATGCTTTGCACGTTTGACTACAACAACCAATTCCCCAATGGGTGCTATCAGAGAAAATTTTCATGTCCAAATTAAATCATTAAAATGCCCCCGTCAAAGAAATACACGCTTTCACACATAGTTGGCACACCCCACATGGAGTTAGCCAATCCGAGAACAACTTTGGTGAAACCTGAAGACGTCCACCTCTATCAGAGTTATAGCCTTGGGGGAAAGGACGAGGATCCTCTTCCTTTGGATTGATAAGATCCTCTGTGGCGCGGAGCGCAGTTCAAAGCATGGTCGCCTCTAGTCGGCTTCATAACCTTCGCCTGTAAGTATAATCTGAAACACCACTACGACTAACCAGACTTATCTTTATCCATGATAACATGAAATACTTATAGGCACCACTAGGAGCACAAACGCTTGGAACCAAACTTACACTGCGTTGGTTTTGATCTGACATGCGAACACTTCGAACAATAATAACACTTTTTTCGTGCAAGAGCATTCCAACTACAACCCCACGCTACCACCTCGGTATCCCGTAGAGACAAAGCTCACATCTTAATGGAAAAATACAAAATATAAAGTATACAATTCTAAGGATAGATCAACGTCTAACACCGGCAGTCAGAGACAAAACATTCGATACAATGCGAGATTAAGTATGATTTGATGCTTTTCTATGACAATTTTATGGCATAAAAGTTTCATAAATTACAAGTATATAAGCATAAAACAATATTATAAAGTTAAAATACGTTTTAAGTGGAATAAAGGAAATTTAAAAAAAGATAATGAAAAATTCAACTAACAATAAAGTTACACTACAAAAAAAGGTTGGGGAGGAACACGTGAACCCTGCTCAAGAAAAGAGACAATACGACCATATTAAACAACTTGATCAGGGTGGATTCGCTCTCTTGAGACATTCAGTAGATGATGAAAATGCTCCACTAGTTGAAATTAATTTTCAAAAGACTTCACAACCTCCCTAAGGTTCACAAAGGCAGATTCTTTCAAGTGTTGAACCTAAGAAGCATTATGTTCGCGCATGAACTTATTTTCCCCTTGGGCAGACTCAAGAGTCTGAGTCCTTTCCTCCAATGTCCTTAATAAATGAATTGTCATTTCCAATAGTGTCAGGAAGTTTGAAAGGAGCCAAAGATTTGTGTATCTCTTGTAGTGAACATGACTTTTCTGCAGCTTCCTTAAATAAGTATCCCGTTGGGATGTCAAATTAGTTACACTCCTCTCCAGCCAAACCTTTTCTTCACATACTCACTCGGACCAAAGAACTTCCCAACAGCCGAATCCATCCAGAGACAAAGCAATATAAGCTTTCTTAGTAGAACGATCCAAAGTATATAACTCCTCACGTAAGGCTTTCCCGGAGAGGATGACGAAAAATGCTTAGTCATCACTAAAGGGTGAATTGAAGCAATCATCAGAGCGGTCGCGGTGAGAATCAGGATTCACCTAAAAATCTGGAAGAGGAAGAATATTTGTGTCTGGAATAGGTAGTTGTGTCCGCTTTAAGATCCAGACCCTTACTTCATCCTTCATCGCTACTGCACAACAATTCAATCGTCATTCCAAGAAAAACATAATAAAGGAAAGACAACGGTGAAAGTAACACCCTGTATAATATATATATATATATATATATATATATATATATATATATATATATATATATATATATATATATATATATATATATATATATATATATATATATATATATATATATATATATATATATATATATATATATATATATATATATATATATATATATATATATAGAATAATATCATACAAGTATTATTATTTGGTACTGGCACCATCATAAGTGCCTATTGGAAACATTTACATACTTGACCATTACTAAAATAATGAAACAGCCTATGGTACAAAATATGGAAAATGCCAAAACAATAAAATCTAAGTACAATATCCTTCATTGTATAATGTACACAAAACACAACGGAAAATCATAATCTAAGCTCCTCTCCAAACATCCAAGCATTGCTCAACTTGTAAACTAAAACTGTGAACAATACTTGAAAAACAACAACAATAATGGGGTGAGATAATAATGTCAGTGAGTTCCCCTATCTTATGGATTCACTCGGCTCTATAAGGTTGTAATCCAATTCTACTCAATTCAAAGGGAAAAGGGAATAAGACTTGAGTTCACACAGCTTACAATGTATAGAAACATGTCTCTTGATTTCATCAACTCAAACAATCACTAATCTGAAACCATACCAAGGTAAACTTCCCTGACGCCTCAGCTACGTCTAGGACTTTTAGCGTAGGTCACGGATCCTTATATCATACTTTGACATACAAATGGATTCAAAATCAAGGTGTTTTCCACATGAATCGTCGCTTCCCATGGGACTCTACCCATCTCAAGCCTTTTACTCGTAGGCTCCATTCGTACACACGTGACTCAAACGAATGGATTCAGATTCTAAGGGACATATAATCAACCTTACGAATCGTCGCTTCCCATGGGAACCTACCCATCTCAAGCCTTTTACCCGTAGGCTCCATTCGCTTAAAGTGTTCAAGATTAATCTAGCTTGCTTAAGCTGTATGAAGGTGCAGAAGAGACACATGTTGGATGTGATGTCACAACATGTAGTTACGACATTTGAGCCTTGTGCAACTAGCCATTGTTGCTGCATTTTGGAAGATTTTCTGGTCAAAGATTGTATCAAATTTTATTGGTAATTGGCTTATCAATATGATTAGGTGATTTTTTGGATAGCTGGATGAAAATTGATTCAGATTTAAATGAAGATTTAAATTTGAATTTAAATTGAAACAAATCATTTCTTGTTGGAGAGATTTATGGAACATATAATATCCATCATATTCTGTATTAATTCTGGACGAAATTAAAGTTATTATTCACGGATAAAAATCTAGAATTATTATGTTATATAAGGAGCTCAAACCTACATTGGAAAACAAGCATTCACATTGATGGTTTTAGAGTGCTAAGGTTTACAAGAGTAGTAACTTGACATATAAGGTTTATCTAGTTGAGTTGTATATTCAACATCTTTATGTTTCAATAACTTGACATAGAAGGTTTGTCTAGTTGAGTGGTAGTATTCAACATTAATTATTGTATTGTAATTTCCGATCACAGGTTATGTGATTGTGAAGAAAGTGAGTAGGTTCTCATGTTTATGGGGATCCCTAAATAGAAAGTCATTGGATATTGTTAGGAAGATGCATTTAACAACATATAGTTTGTTGTTGATTGTAAGACTAATTGTACTAAATTATTATTATTGAATTTTCTTTCTTGAATTATGGACTCTACCCCTCAAACGTAGGTGTGATTTCACGAAACTGGATAAACAACTATTATGTTATTTACTGTTTTTTTTCTCCATCATCTACTACTTACTATTGTGGTATTTTTAGATTATCTTATCGAATCAGTTGTCTAAAATATCGTATTCGACATATATTCTTTAATGTGCAAAACTTCACTTGACTATCTATTAGAGAGGGAATCCTTTCTTTCTTTAATCACGACATATTCTTAAACACTTGGAATGACCCTATTTTTGTTTGTCGTTAAAGGATATTATTTAAAAGTCTACCATAATCTTGTTATCAAATATTACATTTTTAAATGTTGGTTTTACTTGATGCATATTTGAAATCACTTTAGATTGAAGGGTGGGTGGGGTAGCTCAATTGATATTTATTTGTATTTATTTTAAAAATATAAAATCAACACCTTTTTTATTAAAAAAAAAAATCACTTTAGATTTAACAAAACTTCTGTAGAACTGTGGTTTTGTTAATGCTTTGAGGCGTAGTTTTGCAAATCACTATCACTGAACTGTACTTAATTATCAAGCTTGCTTCTTTTATTTTGCACTATCCTCACGCACACTCTCTTCCTATACGTACCTGGTACCCCAAGCTGACGATTTTATGGAACCTATGTGACATGTAATATTTCTCCCACACTAAAAAGTTATATTAATTTTAATATATTTTAGAGTTAAATGTGTTTTTAATTTTTGCAAAATTATAAATTTTAAGTTTAGTTTCTATTAAATTTAAATTTAAATTTAAATTTTCTATAATATTTGTAATAATTAATAGTATTTATTTTGATTTTCATGTAAAAATGAATATTTTTAAATATTTAAAATATTCTTTATGATAAATAAATATATTTTTTTAAATATTAAAATTCAAATATCATAATTTTATATAATTTCAAATTATACTTAAGCATGTATTTTAATACACAGTTAAGCTACCTAATAATATGATTGTGAAAGTGGCATTTTGTAATTTAGAAGTCTATAGTAGGTGAGGTACATTACATATATACTTGTGTTAAATCAAATTAAAGAGTCTATTTTCGTCAAACACTAAAAACATGGAAAAAGAAAATTCGACTCTTATATACCACCTTTTCCCCAAATTATTGATAAAGACTTTTATTTATTTATTTATATATTTAGGGCTTTCTAAATTTAGCTTTTATGCATATAGGATGGTTATTGGTTAGTGAGAGGACTTGTTTTGCTTTTGAAAGATAGGAGTTAATAAGGAATTCTTACATATTGGTTTCTCCATGTCATTTATATTTGGATGCATCAAATCTTAGGTGACGAAAATTGATGTTATGTAAGTGTATGTTTGATTTTTATTTTGGAAAGAGTTAAGAATACATATTCTTTTATAACAGTTAAAAATGTTTGATTTTTATTTTGGAAAGAGTTAAAAATACATATTCTTTTATAACAGTTAAAAATATTTTAGATGTGTAAATTTGATTTCGAATTAATTTTGACATGTTTAATTTTTTTTAAAATATAAATGATTATGATTTTAAAATTGATTTTACTTAAAATTAAAATTCATTACTTTTGAATTTAAATGTAATTTTATATTGAAATTTATTGTTCAACTCATATTTGCATTTGCATGAGTTTATTTAAATATAAATTACTTAATTTTTAATTGATTTTAAAACAAATCAATTTTATATAATCAAATTGCTCAAATCAAATTTTCTCATTAAATAAGTAAACACACGTTAAAAGTGAGTTGGATAATACATTTCAGTGTAAAAATCACATATTCACTTAAAAGTTACAAATTAAATCTTCAAATAGAATCAATTTTCAAAACAAAATCAAATAAACATTTAAAAAATCAAATAAACATTGCGGCGGTCTTATCCTGTTTGTTTCAGTTTAAATCAAACACTCACACTAAGACATTTAGTCTCAAACTTTCAATTAAATAAAATATTTTCAATAACAAGAATTCTCACAAGCAACTTTTAACAACTCCAACATAAAATCAATTAAAGATTTAAACTCCAACAAAGCATAATAATGAAATAACATTCTCGACCCTGGTGTTATAGAATCAGAGCAAGACTTCTAACAACGAAAAAATTAAAGAAGTAACTCTTGGAGATAAATTCCACTTACTGCAGCTGTTGCACCCCAAAATTTGCCTAACCTTTTTCTCACTTGGTTTATGTTTCATTGCATTAGCATATCATTGATCTAGCATTTGCATAGCATAGCCTGGTTCATATAGCAGGGGATCAAGTATGATTTATATCAAGAACAGTCTATCTAGAGGTTTTACTCAAGCTTGAGAAGTCACCAAAGTCATCAGGAGGTGGTTTATGTTCTTGAGAAGTTTGGATGCTTGTGTGGGGTTCATCTCCTAACTTGAGGACCAATTGAAGACCATCAGTGGGTTGTGAAGTCTTGATCATGGATAGACCTCATGGAGTGCCTTGAGGGTCATGGTGGAGCTCAGTCAAGTCATTATGTTAAGTGTGAAGAGCCACAGTTGAAGGTGTTGCAATTAGGGTTTTCATCTGAGTAACCCTAAGTCAACTGTGCAATTGAAGATGATCAAAGCTCAATTCTAAGTCTTTGTAATCATGGAGAGTTGTGTTGAGATACATGAGGTGATATTCCAAGATCAATCCAAGAAGAATTCAAAGTGTGAGGAGTTGCTAAACTAGGGTTCTCAGGGTAAAATCCCCTATTTAGTGCCTGACTTCAAGACCACTTATCTCAAGATACAAGTTTTATCTCCACTTTTGGCAAACATGAAACTTGTGTAGCATGTTCTTAGCTTTAATTTGAGTACTAAAAGTCCTTGATTGGATTTATAGAACTCAAGTTATGGTCTAGACAAATTACAGGTCATCAAATGAATGTGAAATTTGTCTGCAAAAGTCAACCAACTTCCATGGAACGTTTGACCTAGAAGGATGTTTCTCCTCAACTTTTGGCCAACATGAAAGTTGTAGGTCTTGATCTTAGCTTTCCAAATTGTACTAGTAGTCTTCCATATGATTTGTAGAACTCAAGTTATGAGGTTTACAAGTCAGGGGTATTTTAGGAAAGTGAGATTATAGGTCATTTGGCATTATAGGTCATTTTCACTACCTTGCAAGCTTCAAATGATATTTTGTCCAACATGAAACTTGCTCAAAATGATGTTTTTAGGTCAACCATGTATTAATGGTGCATTGATTTGGCTTAGGGTGAGACTTGGTTTGAAAGAGATTGACAAAAGAAGAATTTAAAGGCATTTATGTGAAAAAACTCAAATTAAATCATGTGTGTTCAAACAAGACCAGATGAGTGCTCATTTTAATCCGAAAAATCATTTTGAACACAATGGAAATAGTGGAAAATGCATTTGAGGCATAACTCATAGTGTTTCAACTTGTTGCTTCATGAATAAGAAACACATCCAATCTTGGCCATAGGATACAAACAAGGGTTTAATCTTGTCCATACACTCTCCACAGTTAACAAGCATTGCATTTGAAGCTTCTTGGAGAAGTTTTAAGCTCAAAATCATGCATAGCCATAGTTGGATTTCCAAGCAAAGGTGAAACTTGGATTTCTGAGTTTGGGCCTCCAACTCATCAAAACCAATTCTATATAAGTTCAGAAAGTGATTTGGATCAAGGTTGGTGGTTATTTCGTGCTAGACTCAGAGATTGCAGAGTGAATTTTCAAGCTTCAAGTGAGAAATCGAATTGCAATTCTAGAGTGATTCAAGGCAAATTGAGGATCCAATCATCTTCAGCATCAATCATAGAGTGTATCTGCACAATTTGAAGCCAAGGATCGTGCCCTAACTGCTCCAATTTGAAGCTACAACTCAGGTATGCAACTTTCAAAATTGCTGTAGATTCATGATGATCTAGCATGTTTTAGCATGAGGTTAAGGTTTAGGAGAGATTATAGATGGATTCTGGATCACAATTGTGGAGTTTAGAGACAATTCTAGGTGTGAGCAATTTTTTGTTTGGATGCGAATTGGCCTGATTAGTGAGAGTTAACATGATCTAGATAGCTTGTGATGATCTATGAAGTGTAAGGAATTGATCCATGGCTGTAGATTGAGCTTTGATGATGATCAAGATTATGGAGTGATTTCTGTTTGCGTTCGAATCTTGAAATGTATGAGGAATTAGGAGAAAAGGACATTAGATTTGAGATCAGCATGAAAAATGGAGTGGAACTGTGTAGATTTTGTTAAGGTTTGATGACCTGTAATTTTGGCTCGCCGGAGAAGACGGTGGCTCAGCAACCGGAGCCACCGTCTGGTTCACCTGAGATTATTCCCTCGATTTCTAGTTCAAACGAGGAAGACAACTCCATGGCCCTTGGATCTGCTTAATTTGAAGACTTTGTCCACTCATCCAACGTGTGAGATCTAATCTGAACTTTGAACTTTGACTTCCCAAACGCCGCGTTTCATTTATTAGGTGGCACCACCGGATCCCTTGGATTAACATACTAGGTCTCCTGATCCAACACGCCTGATATTTTCCTGGCTTTTATTGTTTTTTAATTCCTTTTTATTTTATTTTAATTGCTTGTTTCATGATTAATTCATAATAATTCCATTTTTGATCAGAAAAATAAAATAAAAATATGTGCATGCTCTGGATTTTATTTCTGATTTTCTGGTGCTTTTAGATTTTATTTTCATGCAATTTTCAATTTAATGTGATTTTTTGCATTTTCATTAATTCCTTAATTTTGGCTTAATTCTTCTTGTTTTTGCTGAATTTTGATTGGCTGTTTGGTATAGAATTTAGGGCTGAATTTTGGCTTGCTGGTAGATTAGAGATGCATGATCCCTTAGGAATTATTTCATATTTTTTTAGATAAATATAGGTTCTGTTTAGGACTAGTTCCCTTGACCTCCCATTTGTAGGGTTTCTTTTGACCTCTTTGGGTTTTAGGATTTCTTTAGGTGCCTTCCCTTTAGATTAAGGCTCTGATCCTTTGCCCACAGATCAATAACATGATTAGGATCCCTTATAAAATTTGGTAGAATTTTAGAAGGTGTTTTAGGATTTTAAGTAGATTTAACATTTAAGGTGTTGATTAGGTTGCTTCTAGTGTAACTTTTCCCTTAGTTGAATCTCAAAGGTGGATTTTAGTGCAAATAAGCTTCTAAATCTCTTGTGGTGGTTCATTAGACATCTTGAGGTTTCTTTAGCTTAATACCTAGGCTTGATTTGGTGTTTAGACCTTCTTTTACTAGCTTTCTTGTAGCTTGATCAATTAGAGTTTAGGAAGAGCTTAGCTTGATTTCTCTTTCTTCAAATAAACATGGATTGCTTTGATTGCTTTCCATTCTCATCCTATGATACAAGGTCCCTATGTGTATCCTCATCCCTCCTTTGGAAGGATGTGTGGCATATCACAAGTGGCAGAACCTTTGAGGATGCCTATCTCAGATGTATGGTTGAGTGCCATGATGGATTCCCTTGGTTTCCATCATGCTTCCCATCATCAATCAATAATCTTAATGTTAACTCTCTTCTTTCTTGTTGGAGCTTGAAGTTGGAGCTTTCATTTCTTTCTCTTGAAGATGGCTTGGACTTGAAGTTGATTGCAGACTGTTTGATTGTTTTGTTGTTTATCTGTTTGGTTGTTTTGGCTGTTTATCTGCTTTGCTGTGGGGTTGCTTGTCTGCTATTCCCTCTGCTTGAATGTTATTGCTTGACTGTTGCTTGTGTGACTTCTTGGTGTGTTGCATTAGAATAGGCCTCATGTAGATGATTCTAGGCCTAAGAGCATCCTAAAGGTTGAGTTTCTCCCTTTGCTTGTCTGCATTAGAGGTTGAGTCTGGCTCCCTCTGCTTGACTGTTATTGATTGGCTTTGCTTGTTGGCTGAAGGTTGAGTCTGTTTCCCTTGCCTATGCTTTGTGTGTTTCCCTTGGCTTGCTTGCTCTAGAAGTTGAGCTTGGCTCCTTCTCTTGGTTGTTGCATTGCATGCATTTTATTTACAGTTTTATTTCTTTACAGTTATTTCTTTTGCTGTTGCTTTCCTTTGCCATGTTCCCCTAGGAACTCTGACTTCTCTTGTTCAAGAGAAGTTATGACAGACATTAGGGTTCTAACCATGCATGATAACATTAGGTAGTTCCCTCCTAACCTCAACCATAGGATCAATTTTGTATGACAACTTTAGGATTGGATCAGTTCCCCTTTAGTGCGTCTTTTCTCTTATCATCTTCAAACAAATCAAAATACAGTAATAAAGGTTAATTGATGTCGTACGCTACGAGCCTTAAGCTACTTGAGAAATGGTTGTTGGAGAGTTTCTTTCCAATAGCTTGGATGTTTAGTATGGCACCCTTTGGATGACATGCGACGCATTCACTCTCAGGTCATAGTCTCTAGTGCGATATTAGTTGCGAACATCCATAAAAGATACTTCTTCTAAAAAAACAGAAAACAAAGATCAAACATCTTTTTGTCCTCTTGGACCTTTAATCCTTGGAAACCCTTTTCAGAAGGATAGTTTTGTTAACTCTCGGTTCTACCACAAACGGTAAACACCTAAGTCCCCAACGAGCGAGCTGCATACACTAAACTGCTGGAACCGTCTGTTAACCCTACTCGGATAAAAAAGACAAACCTGTGTCTCTTGTTGTCCCGAACTACGTTTGCTTTGATCTTTCACGCAATGTGAAAGTACGTAGGCACGAGAGGCGATATCTCGGCGAGCAACCTTCCCCCGTAACCCGTAGTTAGGCGAACTACGTAGACTCTGATTTCTCGTTCCAGACGGGAATACGTAGGCATAGAACTGTTGTGTTCTGCCGAGTCATTTTATTTTCTTTTCAGACTAGACTTTTAGTGTAGATAGTAAAACCAACCCGTCAGATAAACACAACAAGCATGGATCCCATCGAGTACGATGGACGTGAGGGGTGCTAATACCTTCCCCTTGCGTAACCGACTCCCGAATCCAGACATTGGTTGCGATGGCCTTGTCTTGTACCTTTTCGTCAGGTTTTTCCGATCATTTCCTTTCCCGTTCTGAGGGATAAATAACGAAAGGTGGCGACTCTTCTGTTTTGCCGGCACCTTATATTTGCGGTAGCGACAGCTGGAGACTCTGTTGGGGACTCTGGTTTCCTATGCGAGTCAATCCTAGCGCTTGTGTGTTTACCTGTTGGGTTTTATTTATCGCACTTTACTTTCCATATTTTATTTTCAGTATGATATCATTATTGTGCTGTTGTGGGAAGGGGCTCTGATGAGTAAGAAGCCAGACCCAAGCTTGAGTGTACCTAGCATTAGTTGTGGAAAGTAGTGGGCGCGTGCTTGCTTTGCAGGCACTAGTGTCTCTTGAAATCCACGCTCAGACGAGATTCTCCCGGTTGACTTCTTTTTTGGCCCTTTGGGCTTGAGGGGTTGTTGGTTTGGAGGATTGTCGACTCTAGGGACCGATCATTTGTGACTCATCTGAGTGAGGCCACTTCAAGAGATGATGATGCAACACCTTCTGGGTATCGTATCATCGTTTCTTGAAAGTCTGTGACGCTGGGAAACGCATATGATGCCATACCTTTTTGTGACTAGGTCCATACCTGTGAGCGGGGTCGGGTTATAGCAGGAAACTGTAACCTTCAGACTACCTAGTTTTCTTGACAGTGAATCAGTGTTGTTGGTATCAGAGGGTTCTTATCATCAGAGATGTGGTTGTTCTCGACAGTGCATATTTATTGGTCCTCTTCAGGGTTGTATTATCAGAGCAGTTGTGTTTGTGTTGAAGCAAAGCCTCGGTCTCCTCAGCAGCACAATCCTGATCCCCTGTTACATGATTTCATTTTGCATTTCGCATACTCATTTGCATATCATTAACGTGTGTCTGTGTTGCAGGTGCATATATTATCCCCCGGTTCCGGTTTTCTTGCCTTCTGTTGTGCTATCATGGGATCTTTGAAGAAGAATGTAGTCTACAAGCTCCCTACCCCAGATGTTGCTCTGCTATCTAGTTTGATTGCCTTGGCAGATGATACAGTGAGAGGGGAATTCAGGAAATCTTATGGGAAATTGCTTAGTCTAGTTCGTAAACCTTCGGTATATGAGTTGAATGGATTGTATGCCTTGCTACAGTTCTATGATCCTCCTATGAGATGCTTCACTTTTCTGGACTTTATTCTTGCACCTACATTAGAGGAGTATGCTGAGTTGTTGGGTGTACCGGTTAAGAATCAGATGCCGTTTGTTCACATGGATGCTAAGCCTAATCTGGCTAATCTAGCTCTTGCTCTTCATCTGGATGCCTCTGAGTTGCTCCTGTCCAGTTGGAATGGGGTTCCTGGATTTTCTCTGCAGTTTCTAGTTGGGAAATCCCAATAGTGTGCCAAAGACGGTTGTTGGATCGTATTCAACGCCATTCTTGCCCTCTGCATATATGGCATTATCTTGTTTCCCAACATGCCTGATTTTGTAGACTTGGATGCCTTCCATATCTTCACGTCAGGGAATCCAATTCCTACCTTGATTGGCGATGTGTATCATTCCATCCATTACAAGAACGAAAATAGAAGGGGTAAAAATGTATCGTGATGTGTACCCTTACTCTACAGATGGTTTGATAGTCACCTGCCCAAGAAGGGCCTCTTTGCTTCATCTGCAGCCACAACTGAGTGGTCTGAGCGCTTGATGGGTTTATCAACAGAAAGCATTGTGTGGTTTGATAGGGATATGTTGGGTACTGAAATCATATTCAGCTACAGTGGGTTTCCGAATATGCCTTTGATTGGAAGAAAGGGCTGCATCAACTACAACCCATCTCTACTTGTCAGACAGTTTGCATATGCTTTGAGAGGTCCGCCAAAAGATGAAGAGGTGCAGGAATCTCTGTACCTCACAGGTCTTCTAGAGGGGGATATGTTAGCTAAGCTTCAGCAGGCCTGGAATGATATCAGCAGACGAGGAAGATCATTGTTGGGTAAGAGCAATAGCCAAGCTTACGCTCCTTATGTGACCTGGATTAAGAGCAGAGTAGAGACGATATGGATGCCTTTTCCACCTGCCAAGCCAGAGTGCCCTCCTGTGGTTGAAGAACCTTCTACTGTGTCTATTTAGCAGTACAATCAGGTGTTATCTGAGAAGGAAGAACTGAAGAAAGCCAACGAAGAGTTGGAGAAAGAGCTGGCACAACTTAGAAGTGAGAGAAATGAAGTCGTCCACTCTTTCAAAAAGCAGACAGAATTGGTGAACCGGTTGGGCACAGACTTGACTAAACAGATAGCTGACCGTGAACGTTTGGGTTTGGACTTCAAATCTGTCAACGATGTACTGGCTACCAAGAAGCAGAACCTAGATGAAGCGTACCGGAGAATCTCCAAATTCAACCAGTAGTGGAATGCCACTATAGCCAGCAATAAAGAGAGGGAGGACAAACTGAAACAATAGATCTCCAAATTGAAGGCTCAGGTGAAGGCCAGCGAGAAGATGTTTGATGAGGAAACTGCTCGTAGATATGCCACTGAAGACATGTTAAACAAAGCTATCGCTAACCTGAAAGATCGCAAGCAGATGTTCGAATCTAAGAAGCGAAGGTTAGAAGACTGTTTTGGCCAAGGCGCGTGGGAAGATTCTGTTGAAGGTCTCCAGTGCACTATTATGTAGAGGGAGTTGCTTGTTGAAGGGTTACTCACTCGGCCTGATCATCCCAAAACAAAGGAGTTGCTAGAAGAGTTTCGCGCCCGATGTCGCACTTGACTATCTTTGTAACCCTTTGTATTTTGTCTGAGCTTTACTGTATGCTGACCATCACCAGGCTTGTTGGTCGAGGTCATGCTATTGATTCCCCATGTATTCAGTGACTTTGTATTGCTACCTTGTTGGGCCATATATATATGAGATGTTATTTCAATGACTGGATCCGGACTTCTCGCTATCAGCACTGGCACTCTGGCACTAGAATCGGGGGAGAAATCTCCCTAACGCACAGACACGCGGTTGCATTTGCATAAATCATTTGCATAGCAAGTACCTTGAGTTGTCTCCTAACCTTCTGTCGATGCAGGTTTCAGGATTGCTGATCAGAGAATTCATTGCTACTCTACGAGAAGTAACTGCAAGAAAGCTATGGATCAAATGCAAACTGAGATGCAGGAGATGCGCGACAGGATGGCGCAGTTCATGCAAGTGATGGAAACTGTGGCCAAGAGCCAAGAGCAGCTTCAGACTTTGGTGCAGCCTCTGATTTCCCGGGTTGACAGTCAGGGTGTGCTACATGGCGGAGTTGCTACTGATCCTCCTCATGGTGAGACTCTCCAAGCTGGTGATGATGTACCCGTGGTCGTCCTCAATACCACTGAGAACGGTAATAGAGCTGGGAACGGGAATGTGACTGGTAACGGTAACGGGCATGTGGAAACCAATGGAAATATTGGTGCTGGAAATACTGGTTTCAATGTTGGAACTGGGAATGCTGGTTTTGGTGCTGGGAACATTGGTGTAGGCATTGGTGTTGGCAATGCTGGTTTTGGTGGCAATCAGGGTTATGGAAATCAGGGTTATGGCAATTAGGGCTTTGGGGACGCAAGCTTTGGCAACGCAAGCAACAACGGTGTTGGAATGGGTGCTCACAACGCTGGTTTTGGGCCAGGTGCTGGCAATCAGACTTTTGGTAATATGGGGTATGGTCCTAGGTTCAATCAGACTGGCTTTTGTCCTAATGCTGCTTACGCTGGGTATGACAATGGGGATTCTCACTGGGGCGAGGATCGTCAAGAATATGCTTTCCCTCCGCCAGGCAGGGATCTTGAGATGCCCACTGGCAATGACCGCAGGTTCAAGATGTTGGAGGAACAAATGAGGAATCTTGCCAATCAGAATTCCACGGGGTTGGACGTGACTAATATGGGGTTGGTTCCTGGCTTGAGGGTGCCACTCAAGTTCAAAGCGCCTACTTTTGACAAGTATAAGGGGGATACTTGCCCAAGAGTTCATGTACGGTCTTATTATCGGAGAATGTCCGCCTATTCTGATGACGAAAAGATGCTGATGCATTTTTCCAGGATAGCTTGTCTGGACCGTCATTGGAATGGTATATGGGGTTAGAGCCTACTCAGATTGGTAGCTGGAAAGAGTTGGCGGAAGCCTTTGTAAAGCATTACCAGTATTACAGTGACCTTGCGCCGAACAGGGTCCAACTCCAAAATATTTCTCAGAAGAATGGCGAGAGTTTTAAAGAGTACACCCAGAGGTGGTGTGAGCTTGCAGCTAGGGTGCACCCACCTATGGTAGAGCGTGAGTTGGTGGATATGTTTGTGGGCACTTTCTCTGGGTTGTATTATGACAGGCTTATCAATTATACAACAAATAATTTTTCCGAGTTGATACTCTTGGGAGAACGTATAGAGAACGGCGTCAAGATCGGTAAGATTCAAGCAGGGGAATCAACCTCAGCTGGAGGTGGTAAAAAGGTTTTTGGGAACAAGAGGCAGGGGGATACTAATTCAGTATACAACTCCCGAGGAAGAGGTAGAGGTCGAAACTAATACCGTCAGCAACAGATTGCTAGTGTGACAATTCCCGTACCCCAACATCAGCAGCAGCAGCAGCAGAGCCAACAACATCCTGCTCAGAGGAGAATTCAGGATAGAGATAGGGTCGTGAGAAGAGTATTTGACGCGCCTCCACTATCGTATGCTCAGCTTCTTCCAACTTTGTTACAATTGCAGCTTGTTGAGAAAAGGATGCTAGCTCCGCCGAAGGGCACGCCTCCTTTTGGTTATGACGCCAATGCACACTGTGAATTCCACTCCGGGGCACCCGGTCACAACATAGAGAATTGTCATGCTTTCAAGCACAAGGTGAAAGATTTGATATATAGCAAGGCTATAAACTTCGGTAATGAGGCACCCAATATTGAGAAAAATCTGATGCCGTCTCACGGATCTGCGTAGGTGGGTGTAATCTTGGAAGATGCCAGTCTGAATTTGGTCATGAATGTGGATGAATTGAAGACGCCTCTGGGTTGTGTAAAGAGCAGGTTGCTGAAATAGGGAGTTTTCCCTGGTTGTGATGCAGATTGTGTTGACTGTTTAGCCCGGCCTGAGGGTTGTGATAACTTAAAAAGAGGTATTCAAAGGCTAATTGATGAAGGAACGCTACAATTCGACCGTACTGCTGAAGAGAAGCCTGTTGAGGCAATAGCTGAAAAGCAGGGCGAAGTTGCAACAGTTATGATCCCGTTTAAGACTGTCACGATATCGGCGCCTCCCAAGAGGCCGACCATTACAATAACCAAAGTTGGACCCATTCCATATTGTCGCTTGCGCGAAAATAAGGTGCCGGCACAACAGAAGAGTCGCCACCTTTCGTTATTTATCCCTCAGAGCGGGAAAGGAAACGATCGGAAAAAACCTGACGAAAAAGGGTAAGACAAGGTCGTCGCAACCATTGTCTGGGTTCGGGAGTCGGTTACGCAAGGGGAAGGTATTAGCACCCCTCACGTCCGTCGTACTCGACGGGATCCACGCTTGTTGTGTTTACTGGACGGGTTGGTTTTATCTATCTACCTATCAAGGCTGGCTTAAACAAGAAACTGACTCGGCAAAGTGTCGTACTTTATGCCTACGTATTCTCATTGGAGAACGAGAAATCAGAGTCAACGTAGTTCGACCTACGACGGGTTATGGGGGAAGGTAGCTTGCCAATACATCAGTATTGTGCCCACGTACTCTCAACAGGTATGAGAGATCAGAGCTTACGTAGTTCGCGACACTACGCTTTATTTCCTGTCTTTTACGAAAGAAGTGTTTTTTATTGTGTTTGCAATTTCAATCGCACTAAAGACTATGACCTGAGAGTGAATGCGCCGCATGTCACCCAAAGGGTACCATACTAAACATCCAGACTGTGGAAAAGAAACTCTCCCACAATCCTTTCTCAGATAGCTTAAGGCTCGTAACGTACAAAAGAAATCATTCATGATTACTGTATCTTAAACTATTTTGAGATGAGAAGAGAACAGGCCCAACTAGGAGGGAGACTATCAAGTCCTACTGTTGTCATGCCATGGATTCATCCTATGGTTGAGGTTTGAACAGGGAACTCCTAGAAGTCGTCATGCATAGGTTTCAACCTAAAGTTCTATCATCAATTCCTTATCAAAGGAAATGAGAGTCCTAAGGGATCATGTCAATGATACACCAAAACAGACAAAGCATCAGCTTTAAACAGTAAAATGCATGCAATGCAAGTGAGGGAGGAAATATGTGTGGGGCTTCAGCCTCCACAAGCTCATCTCAACCTCAAGCCAGAATGGATAACAGTAATCATACTGAAAGATAAAACATGCTATCAAGCAATAACAGTAAACTGCAATCATACAGAAGAAATGAAATAAAATGCCATCAGGCAAACAAACCACATGGGCAAGGGAGCAAGGCTCTACCGAATACCCGCAAGCAAAGCCACACAGTAACAATACAAGCAGAGGGAGCAACTCAACCTCTAGTGCAATCATGCCCCTAGATTCTACTTATTCTAGATATGGACTTATCCTAATGCATCAAGCAAGTCAAACAAAACATGTCAATACAGAGAAGAAAAAGAAAAGAAAGCAGATCAACTCCTCTTTCAACCTCAAGCTTCAGCTCCTCCAACAGCAAATCAGTCTTCAGACTTCCATCACTCTTGACAAATATCAATTTACTGTCCCAGGTTTCAACCCTTCAACATAAGTTTCAACTTATCTTCTCTGAGCTTCAGCTCCTTGATCAGTTCCACCTTCAGGCTTCACTGTTAACCACAGGTATCAACTTGATCTCCTTCAGGATCTCCAGGTATCAAAGTAAGTATCAACTTCCTTTGTTCTTCAAGCTTCAGCTCTTCAGAATAATCTTCAATCACTTAGAAGTGTCAACTTCATCCTTCAGTCTTTACTTCATCTTCAGGTGTCTTCAAGTATCAACTTGCTCTTGTTGCTCTTCAAGCTTCAGCTGGGATGGCAATACTCAAGGATTCATCCTCTTATACACTCTTCAATGAAGTCTTCATCTTCAAACTCAAGCTCAACATCTCTCAAGATAATCAACCCAGAGGAAATCAATACACTGGATAAGCTGGGACATTGAACTGCTTACTGACCACCAAAGGTGACCTATAAGGGTTCAACATCAAAGGAATGGTTCCCTCAAAAGTTCTACTTCCTAGGTACCATCACTTATCCCTCCAAAGGAGAGAGTTGTATACCATGGAAGGACTTTGAATCATAGGGAGGAATGGAGGTGAAAGATACCATCCATGTTTAAGAAAGAAGTTAACTAGGTCTAAACTCTTCCTAATCCCTAACCCTAAAACAATCAACAAACAAACAAGATCAAGCACTCAAGCTCCTCAATGCTCCTACTATGCTCCTCAATGCTCCTCAGAACAAAACCAAGCTCTCCAAGCCCACAAAGCAAAGCAAACAAAAATACAAGCCCACAAGGGCACCACAAACAATCATCAACTACAAAAATCATCTAAAAATAGTATACCACTATATTAAAACCTAATATAATTTCTAGGGGATCTTATATATCTACCCTTAATACCCTTATATGCCCCAATGTCTATCTTGACCTAGAAACCCAAAATTCTAGTGTTATTGTGGACCTATGTTAAGGATTAACCTAATTCTACACAACCTAATGTCATATAATCAAAACTAACCTAAAATTCATCACAAAATTATGGAATAAATCCAGGGGGGAGCTAAAGTCCTAATCTAACTATCCTAAAAGGAATGGCCTAAAAATACTAAGGGAATTACCTAAACAAAATTCTACAAATTCATATATCAACATAAAAGAATTAAAAAGCTATTAAAATGGAAAATACACAAAAAATATTAGAAATGCATGAAATGCAAATATTTTTATTTGATAATTTTCTAGACATTATCATGAAATGGGAGAAAAAATTCCCACTTGAAAATCATTAATTTCCTATTTATTATGGTTTTTCAAAGTTTAATATAAAATGGAGAAAAAGAAATGAAAAAAAATAAAACTTGGGTGCAGATAGTAACTATGTCCAGTTCAGATTTCATATGGGCTAAAAGTGGGGGTTCAGATAGTAATGCGCTAGGCCCAATTCAATCATAAAATCAATTAATAAAATGAATGGAAAATGGAAAAGAAACGGTGTAAAAAGCAACCAAATATAGTGTATTTCAACCATGGGCCAAGATTGGGGGTGTGGATAGGAATCGTTTCACTAAAGCCCAAGAACTTTTAATGAAACGGGGCGTTTCATCCTGGTTTCAGATTCCCTCTTCAAGTTGAAATTAAATCCTAGCCCTCAGATCTTGGTCTCAGTCAATGGTCTAACTTGAATCCAACGCTTATGAACTCACCACTAACCTCCAGCTAGGGTTTGCTGCAACTTCTCCATGGAAACAGAGCTCCATACACAAACTTCCATCCATTCGTGCTCTCTCATTTCTTGCTTAAAATTAACAATACAAAGCACTAACATGCTCCATTTTTCATGCTGAATACAACCATAACCCTAGATTACACTGAAACCTCCTCCAACATGAAACACGATTCAAAATTGAAATTATAGTCAATCCTCAACTTCAACAATTCTTGGATTTTCTTGCATCAGAATACTCACCAACTCACACTGATTGAAATTAGCTATCTAATTCATGCTATGCCTCATTATACCACGAGTTCTTGATTATCAAAGAAATGGTGTCCAATGTTCAATCTTCATCAATTGCTCTCTAACTCTCCAAAATCCATCTCCTATTGGTCTCTAACATTTCTACACTAACAATTCTACCTAGCAATGCATAAATTATGGTGTAGTGGAGAATTTGCAAACCTGGTATTTCTTGAATAATAGATGGTGAAAACCTTCACTTCAAGCCTTGAAATTCTTCAGAAAGTTTCCTTGGATGATGATCTTGCTACTGTTTGCAAAAGATTTGAGGGAGGAAGCTTCAATCTCAAAATTCGATTCTGACTTGCTACCTTGAAAATTCAATTGCCAATTCCTCAATTCACCATGGATTTGCTCTCAAATTGATCTGCACAGCTTCACTATCACCAATGGAGTGTGTATGAATGGAAAGGATGAATGGAAATGGTTCAGAATAGGGAATTCACTTTCAACTTGCAATGGAAGCAAGTGAAATGGCCAACTCTCTCTTCTCTCAATTCTTACACCAACCTTGCATCTGAGCAAGTTCTACATGTTATATAGAATGGTTTAGAATCATCTAGAACCATCTAGGACCATCCAATGAGAAATTGGAAATCTCATGTCATGACATTATGAATTCACTTCTCCTTATGTGCTATCTCATGCCAAGCCTCTTGTAACCACCAATTCTGACTTGAAATTCTCCCCACATGAGATGTATGGTGTGTTGAAATGCATAACTAACTTGTTCATTGAGTTTTCTCATGTTTTGCTTTTGTGCCTTAAGATGCAAGTA
This sequence comes from Lathyrus sativus, assembly GCA_963859935.3. Classification (NCBI taxonomy): domain Eukaryota; kingdom Viridiplantae; phylum Streptophyta; class Magnoliopsida; order Fabales; family Fabaceae; genus Lathyrus; species Lathyrus sativus. The sequence continues at coordinate 217,540,107 of OZ012737.1, read as the reverse complement.
AGCCATTTCCAAAGCAGCCCCATGATCTAGGCCTCAAATCGAAATTCTGGCTGAACCATTGTTTTTAGAATGTCTTTTAGAGTCAAAATGACCTATTATATGACATGGTTTGGATGTGTAACTTGGGATTTCCAATTTCCAATTTCAACTTATTTAACTTATGCCTCCATTTTAGGTCATTTTTATCACTTTTTGATACAAGCCTTTTCAACATCTCATGACCTCCCGACTAGCCTTAAAACATCATTCTAAGAAAGTTTGAGGTTGAATATTTTTCCATTTGAAGCTTGGAAATGGGAGATATGGCCTTATGCTTGAAATGACCTATAACCTCCAAATGACCAAAATGCCCTTGACTTGTCAAAGCCATAAGTTAAGTTCTACAAATCCTATAAAGGACTTCTAGTACTCTCTAGAAAGCTAAGAAGATACTCTACAACATTCATGTTGACGAAGAATACATAGGAATCATCCTACTAGGGCAAAAGTTGGATGCAAGTTGGGTGACTTTCAAGGACCCAGATTCACATACCTCAGATGACCTGTAATTTGTCAAAGTCATAAATTGAGATATACAAATCCTATCAAGGACTTCTAGTACTCAAATTAAAGCTAAGAACAAGCTCTACAACATTCATGTTGTGGGGAAGATGAGATGACAATCACATCTTGAGCTACACTGCCTTGGAGATAGGGATCAAACTAGGGGATTTTACACTGTCAAGCCTTAGAAACCCTAGCTTGAAACTTCTCAAACTCCTCAATCATGATGAGTTGGTCTAGGAATCATCCTTATAGCATCTCAATGCATCATTCCATGATCACATGGCTCTTGGATTAGGTCTCAACCCTCTCCCAATCATCAGTTGACCCAGTCAAACCCTAATTCCACCACTCATGGCTGGATCTTCTGAATCCTTGTACAATGACCTTCCTAGGCTTCATGATGGCTTTCAAGACATCTCATAAGCTTTCTCAAAGCTTCAAGTCCGTCCTCATAGTCTCAGAGTCATCTGAGGGGCTTCCACAACTCTCAAGTTATGAGACACATAACCTTGGTTTCAACCAATCTCTCTGAGGATCTCTTGAGTTTTCTGACAAAGATATCAACCTTTGAACACTTGAATAACTGTCTTGGCTAGCTTCAAAGTCTCATATAACTCTTGCTGGGTAACCATACCTCTTGATCTACTGCACACACATCAATGAGATGCAGATGATGAATAAGATGAACCACAAGCTAGGTAAATAAATGTTGGTCAAATTTTGGGGTGCAACAGCTGCCCCTATTCAAACGGCTTGAACCTGACTGGGTGAGGAGCGAACGACTCTCAGCCAATCACGGTGTGAGACGGTTGAATACCGATAAACCCGGAAATTTGCCAACTGCACAAGTACACGGTACTCTGACGGGAACAAATCTTCGAACACTGAAATAATAGCTGCACGACAACTAGCTGGATAATTGGTCACATGGTAACTGGTAATGCATAGTCGATCATGCCATCAGGCATTCAAAGAACACTGTCGGGCATTAGCCGGACCTCAACCATCAGGTTGATCATGCCATCAGGCATCCCAAGAACTTGTCGGGCATCAGCCGGACTTCAACCATCAGGTTGATCATGCCATCAGGCATCCCAAGAACTTGTCGGGCATCAGCCGGACTTCAACCATCAGGTTGATCATGCCATCAGGCATTCAAGGAAACTGTCGGGCATCAGCCGGACTTTAACCATCAGGTTGATCATGCCATCAGGCATTCAAAGAAACTGTCGGGCATCAGCCGGACTTCAACCATCAGGTTGATCATGCCATCAGGCATTCAAAGACCTCGTCGGGCATCAGCCGGACTTCGTCAGCAAGTCGGGAATAGAATCCTTGGTCAATCATGAGCCAACTGGGAATATCTAAACCTCTGCCATCAGGCACTCCGCATCAGCTGAGAGAACTGCTTCATTAACACGGTCAGACTTCAATCATGGAGTCTTCAAGGGAGGTTTCAACTTCACCGTTAGAAACCTGCTGGGGATGACGCATCGCCGCTGGGGATTCTGGAGAACTATCAAGTAACTCCGCTCCGGGGGTCCAGAAATCATTCTGGATGAATCAACTCTGCTGAGGACTTCAAGAATCATCTTGGACAAATAACTCCACCGGGGACTTCAAGAATCATCTTGAACCGTCGACCATTCTGGAGATTTCAGGAATCATCCTGAGCGAACACTCTGTTGGGGCTTTCAGGAATCATCCTGGGCAACCTTTACTGGGGACTCTAAGTATCAACTTGAGCAACCAACTCTGGTGACTGCGTTTGGGTCTTAAGAATCATCTTAAGCAACCGACCCTGCTGGGGAATTCAAGAATCATCTTGAACCGAAAACTTCGCTGGAGACTTCAAGAATCATCTTGAGCAAGCGGCTTCGTTGGGGGAGAATGTCAGGAATCATCCTGAGCAATCGATTCTGTGGCGGAACACCTGCAAAACAAGAACGGTAACAACCTAGATCATGTTTATTATGCATATGCTTCGGCAATGGCGCAATGCTCCACACGGTGGAAATGCTATGCGTTTATGATGAATGCTATGCAATCATGCACAATGATGCGATCCCATCAGCAAAATAAATGCCGAGGGGGAATTCTCCTGTCAAGGAGGAACAACTACTCAGATAGAGGAATCATCCTGCTGAGGAGAGCAAGGTCACGCCAATCTCAATTGGACTCCGCAGGGGATACAACTTTAGTTGACTACTGCGGGGGAAACAACTTCAGTTGATTGTTGCAGGGGAACGAAGCTCTACGAGAACTTGGACCTGCTGAGGAGAACTTGGACCTGCGTGGCCTTCTGGAGATAACGATTCTGCGGGGAAACAACTTCAGTTGATCAACACTCCACTGGGGAAAACCAATCATGGCTTGAGCAGCTTCCAAGGATTCGGCTCTCTTGGGTATCTGCAAACTCGGCTGAGGAAGGAGAAATCATTCTGCTTCGGTGGGGAGAATACAACTCTGCGGGGGAATTTCAATTCCACTGGGGAAGAAGGAATCATCCGACTTCGGGGGAGAGCACGACTCTGGTGGGGAATTTCAATTCCGCTAGAGACTTCAGTCTGGACTATCAGTTGCCGCACACTTCAGTGAACGAATAGTTTCCTACGAAACCTGCACTTGTGACCCGGTGCTGGGGGATGAACACGCGCTTCGGCGCCTGACTCAACTGAGGAGATGGCGTTCCTTCAGGACGCAACTGATTGGGGGAGAGAATCATCTCTGCCTGGGGAGACATATCGATGCTCATTATCTCGCATTCAGACTCGGCGGTGAGAGGCTGCTGAACTCTGCTGGAGAAGGAGGAATTATCCTGCCTCAGGGATGCGCACGGCGCATTGTCTGGAACATGCTACACCTGTAACAACACAAACAAACAGACGAGATACCCTTCTCAAAGGGACCTATCAAGGTTATTATCTCGTGACAATATTTAAGTAATTCATTGTTTCAACAATCAGTGGCCTAGGCCAGTAAGTTTATGTATGCGCATTTTATCAAAAATATCGGCGTTCTTTTTCGCAAACGAAACAGATAAATGCTAAACAGGAAAACAGGATTGCTGAATAATATGCATTTTATTGATAACGAACCCCTGAATGGGTAAAAATGTTTTACAACAGATGCAAGCTCCTGGAATGAGGGAACCGCGCAAAAATAAAACATAAATATACATCAGAATATACAAATGTCGGCAACGAAGCGTGGACGAACACCATGAGGTGATCCCTCTATGACCCACTTGACTTCGATACTTCTCCGACGCTTTAGCCTCAAAAGAGATTGATTCAGATAAATGGCCCTCAGGTCTACCAAACAATGAAAGTCCACACGCAGAATGCAGTCATTTGCTTTTTCAAATCCCTAACTTTTGCGTGAACCGCCTTTGCGGGTTTTCAGTTCACCGGGATACCCTTTTTTGCCGAAGCCGCCCAGTGTAGGTTTTCGACTTCGCGGGTGTACATTTTTTCAATTTATATCCCTAATTTTTGCCCGAACCTTTTATTCTGTTTTTGGTTCGCCGGGATGCCCCATTTTTACCTGGACTCTCCTTTTTTGTCCAGCGGGTCGCTTTCAAGCAAAGTATTTTTTAACCGCGTCCGCGTTCACCGGGGATGCAAAATCTTCACCATCCATCGTGGATAACAACAAAGCTCCTCCCGAGAAGACCTTGCTGACGACGTACGAACCTTCGTAATTCGGAGTCCACTTGCCCCGGTGATCGGAGTGTGGAGGAAGAATCTTCTTCAAGACGAGATCACCCGTCTGAAAGCTTCTAGGACGCACCTTCTTATCATAAGCTTTCTTCATTCGGCTTTGGTATAAACGACCAAACGCAATCGATGCTAACCTCTTCTCGTCCATCAGGCTGAGTTGGTTCAGTCGGTTCGTAATCCATTCTGCCTCGTCGAGTTTCACATCAACCAAAACTCGCAAAGAGGGGATCTCCACTTCTAACGGTAGGACAACTTCCATACCGTACACCAAGGAGAAAGGAGTTGCCCCGGTCAACGTACGTACCGTTGTACGATAACCGTGCAGTGCAAATGGCAGCATCTCGTGCCAGCCTTTGTAGGTCACAACCATCTTCTGAACAATCTTCTTTATGTTCTTATTGGCTGCTTCAACAGCGCCATTCATCTTCGGCCGGTAAGGAGATGAGTTGTGGTGTTCAATCTTGAAACTCTGGCACAACTCCTTCATCATCTTGTTATTCAGATTCGAACCATTATCAGTAATGATCCGCTCGGGAATTCCGTAATGACAGATGATGTCCCTCTTTATGAATTTAGCCACCACTTGCTTGGTCACATTAGCATACGAGGTTGCCTCCACCCACTTGGTGAAGTAGTCGATAGCTACCAGAATGAAGCGATGACCGTTAGATGCAGTGGGCTCGATCTTGCCTATCATGTCGATGCCCCACATGGAGAACGGCCACGGGGAGGACATGACATTTAACGGGCACGGCGGCACATGAAATTTATCAGCATAAATCTGGCATTTATGACATCTCTTCGCGAATTTAAAGCAATCCGACTCCATCGTCAGCCAGTAGTATCCTGCTCTCAGGATTTTTCTCGTCATAGCATGCCCGCCGGCGTGCGTACCAAATGTGCCTTCATGGACTTCTTCCATGAGCATACTCGCCTCTTTCTCATCTACACATCTGAGTAGCACGATATCGTGGTTTCTTTTATACAACACTCCATCAGGATTGAGATAAAAATTTCCAGACAGCCTCCTTAGAGTCTTCTTATCCTGGGTTGACACCCCGCAGGATACTCCTTAGTCATAAGGAAAGTCTGGATGTCATGGAACCATGGCTTGCTGTCGGCGGCTTCCTCGATTGCAAAGACGAATGCCGGTCTATCAAGACGGGATAGTACAATTCTTGGAGCCTCATTCCAAAAATTGACTTTATACATTGAAGCCAACGTGGCTAAGGCATCAGCCATCTGATTTTCTGCTCTGGGCACATGATGGAGTTCCACTCGATCAAAGAATGGAAGTAGCCTTCTGGCATAATTCATGTATGGCACCAAATTCGATTGACGAGTCTCCCATTCCCCTTTAATCTGGTTGATCACAAGCGCTGAGTCACCATATACATCTAGATTCTTGATTCTCAAATCAATTGCCTCTTCTAGACCCATGATGCATGCTTCGTACTCCGCCTCGTTATTGGTGACTGGAAACGTCAGTCTTGCCGTGAACGGGATATGGGATCCATGGGGAGTCGTGATGATAGCCCCGATGCCACTCCCATAGGAATTAACCACCCCGTCGAATATCAATTTCCACAGGGATTTCCTATCTGGCCCCTCGTCGGGCAACGACTCATCGCAATCCTTCGCTTTGAGAAACATAATATCCTCATCAGGGAATTCAAATTTCATCGGCTGGTAATCCTTGATCGGCTGTTCGGCCAGGTATTCAGACAATACGCTTCCTTTGATGGCCTTCTGGGACACGTACTGAATATCATATTCCGTCAACACCATTTGCCATCTGGCAATCCTGCCCGAAAGAGCATGCTTCTCGAAGACGTACTTGATCGGATCCATCTTTGAAATTAGCATGGTGGTGTGATTGAGCATGTACTGTCGTAGACGTTTGGCAGCCCAGGCCAGTGCACAACATGTCTTCTCCAGCATCGAGTAGCGAGATTCACAGTCTGTGAACTTTTTACTCAAGTAGTAAATGGCATGCTCCTTTCTGCCCGTCTCGTCGTGCTGACCGAGAACACACCCCAATTAAAGGCCGTCCAGCCACTGGGGGTATCAAGATTGGAGGTTCCTGTAGATACTGCTTTATCTTATCAAATGCCTTCTGGTAATCCTCGTTCCAGATAATTGCCTGATCTTTCTTCAAAAGCTTGAACATCGGTTCACACATGGCCGTGAGCTGAGAGATAAACCTTGCAATGTAATTTATTCTGCCCAAGAAACCACGAACTTCTTTTTCTGTTTTCGGCGCTGGCATTTCTTGAATGGCTTTTATTTTCGTAGGATCAACCTCGATGCCTCGTTCGCTCACGATAAACCCCAGTAACTTTCCGGACCGTACTCCGAAAGTACATTTGTTAGGATTCAGCCTCAACCTGAACTTCCTAAGCCTCTCGAAAAGCTTCAATAAATTGACCAGATGCTCTTCCTCCGTTTGGGACTTCGCAATCATGTCATCAACATAGACCTCAATCTCATGATGAATCATGTCATGAAACAAAGTTACCATTGCTCATTGGTAAGTGGCCCCTGCGTTCTTCAGACCGAAGGGCATTACCTTATAGCAGAATGTTCCCCATGGAGTGATAAACGTCGTTTTCTCCATGTCCTTTGGCGCCATCTTGATCTGGTTGTACCCGGAGAAGCCATCCATGAACGAAAACACGGAGAACTGGGCTGTGTTGTCGACCAACACATCGATATGAGGCAGCAGGAAATCATCTTTAGGGCTCGCCCTATTCAAATCCCGATAATCGACGCACATGCGCACCTTACCGTCCTTCTTCGGTACAGGCACTATGTTGGCGACCCACGGAGGGTAAGTGGTGACTGCTAAGAAGCCAGCATCAAGCTGTTTTTGCACTTCTTCTTTGATCTTAACGGCCATATTTGGTCTCGTCCTCCTAAGCTTCTGCTTAACGGGAGGGCAATCTTCTTGCAGCGGCAAGTGGTGGACCACGATGTCCGTGTCAAGTCCGGGCATGTCTTCGTATGACCAAGCAAAGACGTCACTATACTCTCTTAGCATCTCGACTAATCTCTGCTTGACATCACTCTACAGCGCAGCCCCTATCCTGACATTTCTGACGAGCTCTTCAGAACCCAGGTTCACGATTTCGATCTCCTCTTCATGAGGCAGAATAACTTTTTCCTCTTGTTTCAACAAGCGGGCCAACTCTTTAGGAAGGTCTTCGTCTTCATCAATCTCTTCTTCGGCTTGATAGATCGGGCAATCGAAGTCGAAGTGAGCCGTAGAAGGTCCAGAGTCGATGTCATCTGTTATGTGGATCCTGCAATAACAAGGGTTAAGTTTAAACAAGGATATGCAGGTTAGCACAAACCCCATTGCCATTTTACTGTTTTTCAAAACAAATATAAAACAGGAATAACAGAGATCACAATATTTGAATACGGAGAAAACGCCTTTGATTTATTAACAAAATGCATGTACATAATCCAACAAGGCCTTGACAATAAAACCGCTATGCCCTGGGTAGGACATAGGGTTGTACAATGATTGGAAAAAAGTAAATCATTACTCTTCACTTGTCATCTGGATGATATCCTTGATGGTCCAATTGTTGAGGCCCTCGCCCGGCTTGCTTGGCTGAATCCAAGAGTCGAGGTCACAGTCGCTATCCCCGCTGTCTTCAGACACCACGTTGATGCTTTCAAAAATCACTCTGCCACTGGTAAATTGGATCGGCCCTTTACCTCGAGACGCACTGCTAGACGAAGACGAAGAAGCTTCAGCTCCAGGAGAATATCCCAACCCAAACTTATCCTGCTTGTTGGGTATCTCCAAAATTCTCCCCCAACCTGGGGTAGATCCAGCTTGGACGACGACCCGAGCTTCCTTAAAGGAGGAAAGATTCATCTCTGGCTTTTCTGTGACTACAGGAGCTACTTCTTTCACCTTGACAGCTTCGAATGCTTGGCATAGAGTTTCATGGATTTCGCCATCCATTTCAATATACTTAAAGGATGACAAATGGCTCACCATTATGTCTTCCTCGCCACACATGGTTACGATGCTTCCCCCGACAACATATTTGAGCTTTTGGTGCAACGTGGAGGTCACGGCACCAGCAGCATGGATCCATGGCCGGCCCAAGAGACAACTGTAGGCAGGCATGATATCCATAATATAAAAGACCGCGTTGAACGTTTCTGGACCGACTTGGATCGGCAGGGTCACCTCCCCGAAAACGTGGCGTTTAGTTCCGTCGAACGCCTTCACAACCAGATCACTGGGTGTGCAGATCACTCCACGAGTATCCAGCTTCATCAATGCCTTCTTCGGAAGAACATTAAGCGACGAACCCGTGTCCACCAGCACGTGCGACATGATTGTGCCCCTACACTCTATCGAGATGTGCAGGGCGCTATTGTGATTCCTCCCTTTTGGCGTCAGCTCTAAGTCTGTGAACCCTAGCCCATTCCCAGCATTTACGTGGGCTACAACCTCTTCTAGCTGATTCACCGATATTTCTTGCGGTACGTAGGCGGCGTTCAGCACCTTCAGCAGCGCGTTGCGGTGTGCTTTAGAACACAGCAACAAGTTGAGAATGGAAATCTTCGAGGGCGTCTGATGGAGATGATCTACAATCTTGTAGTCACTCTTTTTAATCAACCGCATAAACTCCTCGGCATCATTGACAAGCAAGTCTATTTCTGCCCCCTGCGGGACCTCTTCAACGACTTTATTTTTCCCTTTATCAGCCGCATCAGCTCTGACCGCTTTATCTGCCACGACCTCTGGCGGTGCAAACACTCTTCCACTGCGAGTAATACCACTGATTCCCGCAAGGTTCTCGACAGTCGACCCATACGGCTCCAGCTCCAACTTCTGTCCGTTGCAATAGACTTCAGCCCCATAATGCCACGGAACGACGTTAGTGCTCTCGAAGGGTATCGACCCAGCTTTGGTAATAATAATTGTGGGTGGTCTGGGCGCAGAAATGGTTATTGGCCGGCGAGGGATGGTGATGGTGGCGACTTCATCGGCCTGCTTCAGCACTACCTCCCCTGATCCACTTTCAGCCCTCCGGCTAAACTGTAGAATCCCCTCAGTCATCAGACTTTGAATTCCTTCTACCAACTGCTCACATCCATCAGAATGTGTGGCATAGTCCATGCATAGTTCTCCGCACCCTAGAAAGAACCCTTTTTTCAACAACTTAGCTTTGACGAAGCTAAGTGGCGTCTTCAGATCTCTGAAATCAGTCAACAAATCTGCACTCTCTTCTTCGATAATGGCGTTCACACCGCCTCCCCTATGATTCGGCATAGGATTCTTCGTGACATTGGGCACATTATCGGAGAAGTTAATGATCTTGGCATCCACCAAGTCCTGCACCTTGTGCTTGAAGGCTTTGCAGTTCTCGATTGTGTGGCCTGGTGCCCCTGAGTGGAAATCGCAAGTGGCATTTGCGTCGTACCCTGGTGGAGGTGCCCCTGTCAAGGGAGCCATCGTCCTCTTCTGGACCAACTGAAGCTGAAGCAAAGTCTGCAAGAGTTGCGCGTACGACATGGGCGGTGCCTCGAAGTGACGGTTCGCCAAAGATGCCCGATTCTGGTACTTTCTATATCCCTGTTGATTCGGTTGCTGCTGCGGAGCCGCTGGGATATTTATACTAGCTATCTGTTGTTGAGGGCCTTTGCCCTTCCTTCGAGCGTTGGTCACAGCGCTCGCTTCTCCTTCTCGCCTTTTACCAGCATAAGGTTTCTTTCCGCCTCCTCCAGCGGAGGATGACTCACCTTGGATCTTCCCGATCTTGATCCCATTCTCGACGTGTTCACCCATGATAATGAGATCTGAGAACTTCCCAGACATACCGCTGACTATCTTTTCATAGTAAACCCCTGGGAGGGTGGCTACAAACATCTGCACGAGCTCTCGTTCAACCATCGGCGGTTGAACCCTGGCTGCCAACTCACGCCACCGCTGGGCGTACTCCTTAAACCCTTCATTGTTCCTCTGCGACAGGTTCTGCAGCTGAACTCGGTTCGGGGCCAAGTCGCTATTGTATTGGTAGTGGTGCACAAACGCTTCAGCGAGATCCTTCCATGTGCGCACACTAGTGGGCTCCAGACCCATGTACCACTCGAGGGATGGCCCGGAAAGACTGTCTTGGAAGAAGTACATCAGCAACTTCTCGTCTTCGGAATGAGCAGACATCTTCCTGTAGTACGATCTCAAGTGGACACGAGGGCAAGTAGTGCTCTTATATTTTTCAAATTCAGGTACCCTGAACTTAGGAGGTGTTGCGGTGGAAATAGGATCACAAACTATTAATGAGTTTGAATCACAATTCAATTCACAACCGCTCTTTGATTTATTCGAAGGAAAAGGTCAAAAGAGGGAAAAACCTATTTTGCATCGTAAACACAATGCGGGGAAAGATCTAGGGTTCGAGGGTTGGTTAAATTTAGGGAAGGTATTAGCACCCTAAACTTCTGTAGTACTCTACAGGAACCTTTTGTTCAAATGTTTACTATTTGCTTAAGGTATATGTACAAAGGATTAAAAGTGAGAAAATAAACCTAAGGGGTTAATTCTAAGTTTACTCGGCAAGACATCACATCTTGTGCCTACGTATCCTTACGGGAGTGGAATCAGAGTAATCGTAGTTCCCCTCAAAAGGGAGGTTAGAGACTTCTTGACTGTGGTCAAGGTCTCAAGGGAAATAAACATGTCTTAAGGACACACCTACGCGGAGTGCAGAAACTCCAATATCTACGTTGTAAATTGTTAAGTGAATTAGGGTTAGGTTAGGGATTCCGCGGCGGGAAACCCTAAAATGAGTGCGGCGACTCTTTGACCTAAAGCTAGGGGTAGTTTTGTAATTTTTGCCTGCGGCGAGGCATTTGTGGAAATTAGGGTTTGTAGGGGTTGTAAGGGTTTGAAGTTTTGAGGACTATTGGCGCGGCGACCAAAAGCTAGACCTAACCTTCAGATGTGTGTAATATGACAGGAGTATTGATGAATGTGTGAAATAATTGAATTATGCAAACAGAGAATAATATCCTAATTTGACCATGCAAGCAGAAATTTAAAGGCGGGAATTAAAGCGCGATTGTTAGGGTTCGCAAGGTTACAACCGAGAAGCAGTTACAATAATAATAAAACTTAAATAAAACACCACGCAATAGTAATGAACATGAGCTGCAAAAGATGAACACCCGTTAGTAAACAAAGTTAGACAGTAATGGGACGGGTCAGGAGAAAAGAGTGCAATATTGGAGATCTTGTGTTTTTTTAAAAAAGGTGTTAATTAAATTCATAAAAGAAAGAGTAATGTTAATTAAAAAATATTTAAAATTTAATCTTAAAAAATTTTTAACTTATATATTTTAAAAAAGATTTTTAAGTTATTTATTGAAAAAAAGTTTTTAGTTATTATATGAAAAAGGTTTTCTTTTATTTATTTTTTAAAAACAATTTTTAATATTAAAATTCAAACTACTAATTAAAATGAAAAAAGAAAAAAATAAAAGGTTAAAAAACAATTTTTAAAAAAACAAAAAAAAATAGAAGGGGTTGGGCCGGTAATCACTTCCGGACCCAACCCGGCTCATCAAACAGATGGCCAAAAAGGGCAATTGGTTTTTAGGGTTTGAAACCCTGTTATCACACTCGCGGCGCCGTTTCGGTACTTTCTCCTTCATCTCTCTCGGTTGCTTCCGTCTCTCGTCGTTTTGCTGCGATTCTCTCTTCGTTTTGCATGTTTCGTTCTTCTCATTCACTTTTCTCTTCTCATAACATGCTGAAAAAACAAAACAAAGAAACTTAGCGGAAATAAGTGTCCATACGATGGCTTACGTTTGCGATAATGATCCGCGTTGAAGGGCCTATGATGGAAACTGAGGCTGGCTGTTGATTGCCTGCCGTTGATGAATGGTGAAGGCGGTCTTGCTCGCGGTTGCTCTGTTTCGATCTCTCTCTCTCTCGCGACCGCTAGGGTTTGTTCGCGATCTTGCTCGCTTCGTCGCTTGTGGTGTTCTCCGCCGTTGTTGTCTAGGGTTTCAACGAGGTGATCTTACCCCTTTTTTATATCTCTCTGATTTTCTCTTTTGGGCCTTTGATACCAGTGGATTTGCGTTACTATTGGATTTTTCGATCTGATATGATTTGCTGTGATTCTTTTGATTTGGTTTGAACACTTTTTCGGATTCACTTTTGCTTGATCATTTTTCTGATACACTGATTGGATTTTGTTTCCTTTTTTAGGATTTGATTGGTTTGCTTTTCAGATACTGATTGGATTCATTCTGATACAGTTTGGATTTGAAATTGGATATGCTTTCTGATACGGATTGGATTCATTCCGATACTGATTCTGTTTTCATTTTTCTGATAAGATTCGGATTCCTGATTTCCAGCTGATACGGATTGATCTTTTCCTAATACAATCTGGATATTGGTTTTTTTGCTGATATGGATTCTTTTCCTGATGCAGTTTGGATTAACTTTTCCTCTTCTTCTTTCAGAGAGAGCTGGTACTACGGCTTTGGTCAAGTCAAACGCTGCCGAGAATGGTCACATGGTGATGATGACCATTGGTCTGAACCTTCTGGTGTTACTTCTGATTTTAACGGGCTTGGTTCTCTGATTTTCAGGTGCTACAATTTTCTGAACCAGTTTCGAATTTGGGCGTTCGTGTCCAATTGTGAATCCGGACTTTGCATTAATGTTGCCTTGGGACATTTACTTGATGGTGGCTGCGAGTTTGGGGCAATGATGTTTCGACTGAGCCTCGGCTTCGCATTTTGGTTTTCTAATATCACCACATTTGGTTGAGGCTTGTGTTCAAATTGACGCGCGAGCATGATTATGAACCTACCTCGCTTTCTGGTATGATTTGCTGTTTCTGTGCTTTGTTTGGTGTGATTATTCCTGTCCTGCTGCTGATGAGTCTTGGCCTCTTTGATATGGTTTGCAAATGTCTGTTTTTTTTCTATGGTTCTTATCTTGGTGCCTTGATTCAGGTTTCCCGCAGTTGGGTCCTTCTGTGATATCTTGACAGTAGTACTGTTCTTATGTTTTTCGTGATGCTTGATATTGAAATTGTTCTTAACCTCTTGTGGGACTTGCAAATATTGATGTTGCTGATGTGCTTCCCTGATGGTTGATAATTTGTGTTGATACACCAGTTGCCTGATGCAGCTTAGCTCTGATTTGGTGCCTAAGGCTGTGATGCTTTGGATTCGCAAATTGATTGCGTTGTATGACGACAGGGCCATGATGTTGTTCTTCGACTGAGCCCATATGTTGGCTGTCTCTGATTGCTTCGGTTGTGCACTTTCAGTTTGAATTTCCAATTACCTGTGGCTGTTTTGTTTATGCAGCTTATGAACTATTTTGGCTTTGAGTTCTGTTATCAATTTTGTACTGATGCTGTTGTGGAATTTCAGGTGTTGGAAAAACTTTGAACACAAAATGATTCAGACCTGCCGGCATCCGGGTCTGAGTCCAAATTTACCTTTGTATCAGTTTGGAAATCCAATTGCGGCAAAAGCGAATCAGTCCCGCTTCTTTTATCTCTTTTATCTCTCGGTTGTCCCGCATGATAAGAACAGATGTTACTTGATCTGACGCCAACGGCGCGGATTGGTAACGGGGGTAGGACGCAGCTTCGGTTGTGCCACTCCCGGCACTCAGTGATGACGATGTTCTGAGAGTGTCGAATTCATTTTTCTAACATCTTTCTACTCTGTTCTATTTTGTCTTTGTTGTGCAGGTTAATCAGAGATTCGTGAAGAAACTCAAAGGGACATCATGAAGAACACTTAGAATTCTTTAGGACTTAGGACTTTTTTAGAGTAGAGATACTCCTTTGTGAATGTAATTCCTTGTAAACTCAAACAATGATTCATGAATTAGAATTCAAAGTTTATTTGAGTCACTCTTTTGTAAATTAAATACTTTATGAAATAAAAATTCAAAAAGTACTCATTTACTTCTTAAATATCTATGAACATACAAACCTGAATTTATTTATATTTATTTCTTAGTTACAAACTATAAACGTTTGCGAATAAATCCACAAATATTTAAATTCCTCAACTTAGTCATAAACCATAAATATTCACGAATGATATTCTTGTCTATGTACTTGTCTCGCCCGTAGTCCTAATCACCTGATTAAATTCACTTGCATTCCAACTTAAATTCTAGCCAGCAACTTTATAACCAAACGCGGATGTGCGCCGTAATCACAACAGATTCAGTATCAACGATAACATTGCCCGTAATTGAATTCCACTGTCCAAATGCTATGAGCAACAATCCAATAATACCCAATTAAACTGTGCCTTATTAACAGAAACGGAAGTGCTCTGGAAATAAACCATGAGCGATGAAATAGGTCTTAAATCCAGTTGTGCTCGACAAATTTCAATACCGAACACATCGAATTGGCGCCTTGATATAAATAAATGCCTCAGAAATAGTGTCTCGAGTGTCTCAAAGCTCAGTAACAGCCCGTCTTCAAGGAATTAGCGGAATCCACGTAAAATGACCAAAATACCCCTGGAACCAATCCTGCAAAACAAATACCTCCATGACTTGATAGTGGTTTGCAGATGCACAGATGAGATGCTATGCGAAATGACTGACTAAATATAAGGGTAAAATTTGGGGTATTACAGTTGCCCCTATTTAAATAGCTACACCAGATGATTTGAGTGGCGGGGACTCGAGGAATCATGGTGGAGGGATTTAAATATAGATAACCGAAAATTTTGCCCTTATATGGGGCGATATGCAATGCTATAGACAAAACGAGAACAGACTAATGCAGACGATGCCATGAATATGATATGATGCGTATGCTGGAATGATGAATGCGAAAATGCTGACGAATACGACGACACAGGGTCAGACGCTACGAGAAGAACACACTGGGGAAAACGACGCGCTGGGACACAGTACAACACTGGGGAATTCCAAAAATGATGGTCAACTGGTGCGAACACGACCAATTGTCATTTTTAGAACGGGAACGAGATTCTCAAATGGAGATGGCACCTAAGGGACGACCTCCACTGGGGAATCTAAAAGTAAAACTGGATCATGCACGACTGCAAGATCGATTACAGAATGCTGGAGCATTGAGCAAAGAATAACATCCAAGCTTCTGTAAACTATCTCTCGTGACAGGATCAAACGGACTTTTTTCGGGAATCCGTAGCAAATATACAGGGTGAAAACCGGCTGTATGCCAAAATAAATGGACTTTAAGAATAAGATCCTTAAATGGAGATGGCACCCATGAGATGACCTCCATTTGGGAATGTATAATAATAACTTGATCTACACGGTTGCAAGATCGATTACAGAACGCTGGAGCATTGAGCAAAGAATAACATCCAAGCTTCTATAAACTATCCTTCGTGATGGGATCGAACGGACTTTTCGGAAATCCGTATCAAATATACAGGGTGAAAACCGGCTGTATGCCAAAATAAATGGACTTTAAGAATAAGATCCTTAAATGGAGATGGCACCCATGAGATGACCTCCATTTGGGAATGTATAATAATAACTGGATCTACACGGTTGCAAGATCGATTACAGAACGCTGGAGCATTGAGCAAAGAATAACATCCAAGCTTCTATAAACTATCCTTCGTGATAGGATCAGACGGACTTTTCGGAAATCCGTATCAAATATACAGGGTAAAGACCGGCTGTATGCCAAAATAAATGGACTTTAATGGGAAATGCCCTGATAAGCTTCTCGAGGGAGAATTTTCACTCATCGTTGGAAGGGACTTACATGCCAAAACGGATAAGCACTCAAATAAAGAGGTTGCTGCTTATCTGATATATAAATTTTCTCATATTTAAGGTCGGCGCCTGGAATACGATTCTGATTCTTCTTTTACTAAAGGGTAAATGAACTTCTTCATACTTCAAGATCGTGCTCTCCTGAATATGATTCCGCTCCTTCTTTTACTAAAGGGTAAATGAACTTCTTCATACTTCAAGATCGTGCTCTCCTGAATATGATTCCGCTCCTTCTTTTACTAAAGGGTAAATGAACTTCTTCATACTTCAAGATCATGCTCTCCTGAATATGATTCCGCTCCTTCTTTTACTAAAGGGTAAATGAACTTCTTCATATTTCAAGATCGTGCTCTCCTGAATATGATTCCGCTCCTTCTTTTACTAAAGGGTAAATGAACTTCTTCATACTTCAAGATCGTGCTCTCCTGAATATGATTCCGCTCCTTCTTTTAATAAAGGGTAAATGAACTTCTTCATACTTCAAGATCGTGCTCTCCTGAATATGATTCCGCTCCTTCTTTTACTAAAGGGTAAATGAACTTCTTCATACTTCAAGATCATGCTCTCCTGAATATGATTCCGCTCAAACCTCCCCGTACTTCAAGATCGTGCTCTCCTGAATACGATTTGGTTCAAACCTCCCCATACTTCAAGACAACAGGGAAAATGGAAGCCCAACTGCTCAATGGAGATGGCCATTTGCTGCGAGTCATAACGAAGATAGGATTGGCTTCTCAGGCGAGAAATGTCGCATACCGATGTTGTAAGATGTAAAGTGTTGTACCGATAGATTTTCCAGACGTGAACTGGCGTGTATCTGTAAAGGATTGTGGTTGATTTTCTTGAAAGATAGTGCAAAATAAATGCTCATCCGGGTACAATGATAAGCTTCTCGGGCGAGAACAGTCGCGTATCTGCCATGGTATGGTGAAAATCTTTAGATGGTGCAAAATAAATGCACGTCCGGTTGGGCTTGACGACCGACAAGACCGAGATTCAATCTAGGATCGAGCTAGAAAGAAAAATGGCAATCAAGACTCCATCGAGGGAATGAACTCGAAGGGTACATATCTTATCCTGGCGAGGAAAGACAGCTGAAGTAACCGTCATCCACGAGGATCGAGCTCTGTGGGGAACTAGAAACACATATGTATTTTATGCTTAGGGCTGACAATCTATTTGAAGAGAATGGACGAACCCAGTTACTCGGCGGTAACGACCAATGATGGTGAAACACAATGAACCTGTGAATGCTAGCGCATATGTTACTGCGGATGCTAATGTGAATGTATGTTAATGCAAGATGTTATGAAATGAGTATGTAATGAGTATGTGAATTGAATATATGAAATAGGCATGTGATGTTTATGCCCCTGCGTATGCTGACGAAACAGACTAGAGACGGGACGAGAGATGAAATAAACATCTCGACGGAGATACCCTGCGTTCTCTGCAACCAATACGTCAATCATGGGTGAGAAGGATCAATGGTAGAACCAAATCTGGTTTTAAAGTTCTGAATTCTCTGGGGAGAAGGTAATCTGCTTGGGTGCACAGTATCACGTCTTCACATGGGGAGAAGGAAACCTGAGGGGCGCTTTCGAGTTACCCGAGAAAAGGTTGTCAGCTTATAGTCTCTCTGGGGACTGTGATGAGGCAATAGTTTAGGAGCCTGTTGCAACACTGAGATTTACTGGGGAATGAAGGCCGCCGTGAGTAAAATCCATCGGGCGCATGAAGAAAGTCGTGAAACCACATAGTTTTGATCTTGAAGGACCTTGTAGTAGTCGCCATTTGTTTCTTTTTTTAAAAACACGGTGCCCCAGGATACTTGTGTTGTGAGGTATGGTCATCTCAAGAGGATTTTATAGAGAACACGGAGTCTGGTTGCCCCACTGTTTTCAAACTCTTTGAGAGATTCGTCAGGTCTGGCACAAATTAAGCGTGTTACGACGAAATCTTTGAGAAATAGCTCCTTAAGAGCGCCAGACTCGCGTTGGTAAGCGAACTGGGAAACTGCCTGCCTCTGTTTAGCAGGATCTTCAAGTTCCACAGGTTATGTCCATATATAAATCTCTAAGATATCAAGCAAAGTCATCATGCCTGAAATGCCTATCCTGAGCTTGTCAATGTACACATATATTTGTCTTGAATTTTGTTTTGAAAAAGATATCGCAATAACTTGTGACCGAAATCACTAGTCAGGATATAAGTTTTAATTATAATGCCAACATGAATTTTTTCTGAGCATAGCTCGTAGGAGTCAGGAAACGTGATCTTGTCGAGTATGCTTTCAACCGAAGTCCTACTTCAATTAGGTCTTTTAAAGGTTGTATCGTGGCTCGGTTCACGGTTTAAGAAACAAAAGGATAAAGGCTCAGAGTTATATTTGTACCCACCCCTTCTTTGTGATATTCTCCAATCCTAATTCAGTTAATCGGATACGAGCACTCATACCTCAAACGGATTTGCTATGGTTGAGAACTTATCAAGGCTTTGGACATGGCAGTCACTCGCCTATTTCTTTTGGCGTTCCGATCACACGACCTCGTTCTTTACTAGGGATTATTTATTGTACCCTCTTGTTTTGCTTTTATTCCCTAACTTTTGTCTGGACAACGTCTTTTGATTTGCCTTTGGAGTCCAGCGGGATGCCCCAGTTTTGCCTAAGTCTCCTTCATAGGTTTTGACTTAGCGGGATCTTATTTTTGCACAAGTCGTGTAAATCTTTTGAAAGGCTCGTGACTGCCCCACTCTTTAGGTAACCGAGGGATAGTCATTGTATTGGACTTCTTAAGATGCTAAGGATAAATTCTCGAAGGTTTGCTCTTCCTTTTTTAGGATCTAAGCGCTCGATCGGTTTAACTGGAACCTACCCTGCCCCAGGTTAGGATGAAGGTTCTTAAAAGAAAGAAAAACTCCTACTTCAAGGCTCAAAGAGGTTAACGAGGGATTATCATCCTTATATCTCCAGTGTATGGGATTTGAACCAATGCCTTACATCATCAGCAGGTTTTAATTGAAAGCATACGACAAGAAATTTGACGTTTTGGGTTCGTCATCCTCCCCCCAATTCTCCATCAGAACAAGAGATCGGATAAAGTTGGCATTATGAAAAATATATTTTGAATGAGTGAAACGAATGGACTTATTCAAGACAAACATATGCGTTGCATTAATCAAAGATAAACAAGTTCGTACATGCTAAATATGTTTAATCAAAGAGAATAAACAAATGAACGGTCGGAAAAATCCTTCTAAATGTTTATGAAATCTCGCATTCAAAAATAACAGTTTCCTTTGGCGGAGCCTCAATGGAAAGGACGTCTGGTTCATGATCACTGCGAGTCATCATGGTTTGCCCCAGTTACGCTGGTCACATCTTCAACAGTTTTCAGTCATTGCTTCAAAATAACTTTCCCAGATTCTTTGTTGATCCCAGTCATATCATCTTGAGGGTTACTGAAATGAAGCGAGCTAGGCATTTGAATAATTATTGGCTTCGGCTGTTTTGCCACAGGAGTAGCATGCTTTGCAGAATTCGAGCTCGACAAGTGAGGGACCCCGAGAGGAGTCTCGATCTTCATCTGAGCATTGCTAAAAGACAACTTCTTCGTTTCTAGCAAATTTCTGACAACTTTCTTAAGAGCGTAGCAATTCTCTAGATCATGGCCGGGCGCACCCTCATGAAATAAACAATGAGCGGCAGCGTTGTAACCTGTAGGTAACGGATTAGGCGGAGGACCCAAAGCACGGGTGGTAATCAGACCTTGTTGTACCAAATGGGGGTATAATTCAGTGAAAGCCATCGGAATTGGAGGACAAGGCTTATACTGACTCTTACGGGGATAAGGAACCTGATCCTGTGATTGCTGGCGAACAGGAGCGTTGGGCACTCGTTGACTATTGATAGGAACTTGCACGGGCGGATGACCGAAAGGTTGTTGATAAATCGGTGCTTGATATACCGGAGCTGACTGCACAAGCTGGCATGTAGGAAACTGCTGATCGAAAGGAGGTGCAACAGTAGCTACATAGGGTTGTTGGACATATGGAAGCGGATAACCTTGAACATAACTCTGCTGATGTTGCCAAGGTTGAGGAGTAGCTGTTTTGCGGTTCCTCGAACGTGCAGGTCCTTTACCATGGTCGGAGTTAGGAGTTTTGCACTTTGGAGGGGTAGCTCGTCGAACTGGTTGAGCACTAGGAGGCACCAAACTGGATTGAAGACCATGAGGAGGTACATTCTCGATAATGACAGCTGGTTGAGATTCCATAACGGTATTAGTAGTCTCAGAAACAACAGTAGACTGAGCATCCACCTTCACACTAAGAGCTCGTAACATCTCCAAAATCTGCCTTACACTTCCTCGAAGATATTCGAGTTCATGGCTGACACGGTTGATCTCCTGGTTCTGATCTTCCATCCTTCTGAAGGGTCGTATTGATGCAGAGAACTCAGGGTGACAAAACTGGAAGGTGAGAGAACCGAGTATGAGAAACCGGGAGACACATGCAATGCAAAAGTATGATGCTAAAATGCGAATGCAAATGAAGATTTCATGGAATTCAAATATTTACGAATATGGCGGAATACCCAGGAAACTTTTAATTCATTGAAGACAAATTACAAATAAAATTCTTGCAACCAAAACAAACTAAATAAAAGCCTAGAAAAGTCCTAGAGAAGCATCTTCCACAACTTCAGTGGGCAGACGGAGACCCGGAGGAAAATAAATATTCGTAGAGCCTCCTCTTCTTGTAGGATTGTATCTCATCATTCTTCGACTGGATCTTCTTTCGAAGTTCTTCGTACTTGCTGACCATCACATGGTATTTGTTCTTCCATGATTCTGCTTCGCATTGTGATTTCTTCAAAGTGATCTTCAAAGTCTCAGCTTTAGTCATGAAATACTGGACAGATTCTTCTCTTTGAGGTAAAGGATCTTGGTGAGAGTAGGGCATCTTCAACTCAATAGCTCTTCCTCGAACCCATTGAAGGTATGGTTCCATAGACACACAATTAGGTCTGCCCAAACTTTCTTTGTCTTTCCTATGCAGATGATTCCAAGAAGATAGAATCTGATCTTGAAGCTTTTTGTCGTCTTTGAAAAAGATTTTCTCCACATGAATACCTTTAGGCGGTTCCTTCAAGGGGTATCCCAACTGTCGGCGAGCTAAGACTAGATTGTAGCTAATTCCTCCATTGAAACTGAGCAAAGGCACATTGTTGAAGTTTCCGCAACTATCAATGATCGATATCCCATCGTACATGCGGTTATACCAATCAATATCAGAGTGAGTTAAAGCCATGACTTTTTGCGACCAACGTTCTTGATTAGGTCTCCAGAACGGATCGGACTTGGGTAAGTGAGAAATAAACCACTTGTATAGCAATGGCACACAACATGCAATCATTCCTCCACCATGAAAGTTTAGGAGATGTACTGAATGATAAGTATTACCCAATAGCGTTGGAACTGGATTTCTCCTCATGAAGGTCTTGATTGCATTAAGGTCCACAAACCCCTCAAAACTAGGAAAAAGAAGCAACCCATAAATAAGCAAGGCAAATATTGTCTCAAAGGCAAACATGTCTTTATGATCGGCATAAAATTGGGCCTTCTTAATTAGGAAATCCCTGGGAAAACCGGAGGTCCCCCCTTTGGTGATCATATTGTTTTTGACATCGGATATCCTTAGACAAAAGGCTTTAGCAATATCTCGTTCTTTAGGGTCTTCCTCCAAGAAAGGGAATGGAGACTTATCCAAGATAGGTAATCCCACCAACTGAGAGTACTCTTCTAGGGTAGGTAAAAGCTGATAATCTGGAAAGGTGAAGCAGTGATAATCTGGATCATAAAACTGTAGCAAAGTCGCAAGAAGTCCTTCGTTTACTTGAACCTTCAACAAAGACAATAGCCTTCCATATCTGTCTTGGAACTTTTCTTGATCTTGAACCAAACCTCTTAGCTTCTCTAGGACTTCCAAATTAAAACCCTTAAAAGTAAATTTCAAAGTATGCCTTCTAGAGTGATCCATGGTATCCTGCAATGTTCATAAATAGAGTTTGAATTCCATGAAATCTTAATGCGATATGATGTTTTATGAATGCAATGCATGAAAACACACAAAGTCCTGGATTAAAGGAACGTGAGTGGAGTTAAGGTCTACCCATCCCCAAAAGGAGTGTACTATAGGTTAATTGTACCTGCAGAACAAGGTTCTAAAAAGTGCCCAAAGTCATCAGCCCATCTTTCGGATATTATCGACCTTCCGATTGACTCGGGGGTTAATAATATTCTCAAGAGAACCTCTTTTGAGTGTAGTATCGCGTAGCAACCGTTGTAGGACTACTCCCACATAGTTCCCGCACTACGTCCTAAATAAGGCTGAGGTGGTGTAAAGGTACTACGGTCCTCAATATCACGGACTCCAATCGACCATGGAAAAAGTTTTCAACGATTACTCGTTCAACCGAACCATTTTCGAAAGGGTCTCAACTGAGCGGTGATTTTCGAATCAGCTTGGTCGGGATTCAACTCCCTATAAGCCTCATCGAATATATCCCCATCCTATAATAATGTCACTAGTCCGGGCGTAGGACTTATCTCACAACACAAGGAACAGTCCCAAACCAGAGCACAAATATATACATGCAAAATAGCAAAACAAGTAGCAATAAATATGAACAAATTAGGGATACCCCTCAAAAATTAAGAATAGTCCCCAGTGAAGTCGCCATTTTCTGTTGCGGTGGAAATAGGATCACAAACTATTAATGAGTTTGAATCACAATTCAATTCACAACCGCTCTTTGATTTATCCGAAGGAAAAGGTCAAAAGAGGGAAAAACCTATTTTGCATCGTAAACACAATGCGAGAAAAGATCTAGGGTTCGGGGGTTGGTTAAATTTAGGGAAGGTATTAGCACCCTAAACTTCTGTAGTACTCTACAGGAACCTTTTGTTCAAATGTTTACTATTTGCTTAAGGTATATGTACAAAGGATTAAAAGTGAGAAAATAAACCTAAGGGGTTAATTCTAAGTTTACTCCGCAAGACATCGCATCTTGTGCCTACGTATCCTTACGGGAGTGGAATCAGAGTAATCGTAGTTCCCCTCAAAAGGGAGGTTAGAGACTTCTTGACTGTGGTCAAGGTCTCAAGGGGAATAAACATGTCTTAAGGACACACCTACGCGGAGTGCAGAAAATCCAATATCTACGTTGTAAATTGTTAAGTGAATTAGGGTTAGGTTAGGGATTCCGCGGCGGGAAACCCTAAAATGAGTGCGGCGACTCTTTGACCTAAAGCTAGGGGTAGTTTTGTAATTTTTGCCTGCGGCGAGGCATTTGTGGAAATTAGGGTTTGTAGGGGTTGTAAGGGTTTGAAGTTTTAAGGACTATTGGCGCGGCGACCAAAAGCTAGACCTAACCTTCGGATGTGTGTAATATGACAGGAGTATTGATGAATGTGTGAAATAATTGAATTATGCAAACAGAGAATAATATCCTAATTTGACCATGCAAGCAGAAATTTAAAGGCGGGAATTAAAGCGCGATTGTTAGGGTTCGCAAGGTTACAACCGAGAAGCAGTTACAATAATAATAAAACTTAAATAAAACACCACGCAATAGTAATGAACATGAGCTGCAAAAGATGAACACCCGTTAGTAAACAAAGTTAGACAGTAATGGGACGGGTCAGGAGAAAAGAGTGCAATATTGGAGATCTTGTTGTTTTTTTAAAAAAGGTGTTAATTAAATTCATAAAAGAAAGAGTAATGTTAATTAAAAAATATTTAAAATTTAATCTTAAAAAAATTTTAACTTATATATTTTAAAAAAGATTTTTAAGTTATTTATTGAAAAAACGTTTTTAGTTATTATATGAAAAAGGTTTTCTTTTATTTATTTTTTAAAAACAATTTTTAATATTAAAATTCAAACTACTAATTAAAATGAAAAAAGAAAAAAATAAAAGGTTAAAAAACAATTTTTAAAAAAACAAAAAAAAAATAGAAGGGGTTGGGCCGGTAATCACTTCCGGACCCAACCCGGCTCATCAAACAGATGGCCAAAAAGGGCAATTGGTTTTTAGGGTTTGAAACCCTGTTATCACACTCGCGGCGCCGTTTCGGTACTTTCTCCTTCATCTCTCTCGGTTGCTTCCGTCTCTCGTCGTTTTGCTGCGATTCTCTCTTCGTTTTGCATGTTTCGTTCTTCTCATTCACTTTTCTCTTCTCATAACATGCTGAAAAAACAAAACAAAGAAACTTAGCGGAAATAAGTGTCCATACGATGGCTTACGTTTGCGATAATGATCCGCGTTGAAGGGCCTATGATGGAAACTGAGGCTGGCTGTTGATTGCCCGCCGTTGATGAATGGTGAAGGCGGTCTTGCTCGCGGTTGCTCTGTTTCGATCTCTCTCTCTCTCTCGCGACCACTAGGGTTTGTTCGCGATCTTGCTCGCTTCGTCGCTTGTGGTGTTCTCCGCCGTTGTTGTCTAGGGTTTCAACGAGGTGATCTTACCCCTTTTTATATCTCTCTGATTTTCTCTTTTGGGCCTTTGATACCAGTGGATTTGCGTTACTATTGGATTTTTCGATCTGATATGATTTGCTGTGATTCTTTTGATTTGGTTTGAACACTTTTTCGGATTCACTTTTGCTTGATCATTTTTCTGATACACTGATTGGATTTTGTTTCCTTTTTTAGGATTTGATTGGTTTGCTTTTCAGATACTGATTGGATTCATTCTGATACAGTTTGGATTTGAAATTGGATATGCTTTCTGATACGGATTGGATTCATTCCGATACTGATTCTGTTTTCATTTTTCTGATAAGATTCGGATTCCTGATTTCCAGCTGATACAGATTGATCTTTTCCTAATACAATCTGGATATTGGTTTTTTTGCTGATATGGATTCTTTTCCTGATGCAGTTTGGATTAACTTTTCCTCTTCTTCTTTCAGAGAGAGCTGGTACTACGGCTTTGGTCGAGTCAAACGCTGCCGAGAATGGTCACATGGTGATGATGACCATTGGTCTGAACCTTCTGGTGTTACTTCTGATTTTAACGGGCTTGGTTCTCTGATTTTCAGGTGCTACAATTTTCTGAACCAGTTTCGAATTTGGGCGTTCGTGTCCAATTGTGAATCCGGACTTTGCATTAATGTTACCTTGGGACATTTACTTGATGGTGGCTGCGAGTTTGGGGCAATGATGTTTCGACTGAGCCTCGGCTTCGCATTTTGGTTTTCTAATATCACCACATTTGGTTGAGGCTTGTGTTCAAATTGACGCGCGAGCATGATTATGAACCTACCTCGCTTTCTGGTATGATTTGCTGTTTCTGTGCTTTGTTTGGTGTGATTATTCCTGTCCTGCTGCTGATGAGTCTTGGCCTCTTTGATATGGTTTGCAAATGTCTGTTTTTTTTCTATGGTGCTTATCTTGGTGCCTTGATTCAGGTTTCCCGCAGTTGGGTCCTTCTGTGATATCTTGACAGTAGTACTGTTCTTATGTTTTTCGTGATGCTTGATATTGAAATTGTTCTTAACCTCTTGTGGGACTTGCAGATATTGATGTTGCTGATGTGCTTCCCTGATGGTTGATAATTTGTGTTGATACACCAGTTGCCTGATGCAGCTTAGCTCTGATTTGGTGCCTAAGGCTGTGATGCTTTGGATTCGCAAATTGATTGCGTTGTATGACGACAGGGCCATGATGTTGTTCTTCGACTGAGCCCATATGTTGGCTGTCTCTGATTGCTTCGGTTGTGCACTTTCAGTTTGAATTTCCAATTACCTGTGGCTGTTTTGTTTATGCAGCTTATGAACTATTTTGGCTTTGAGTTCTGTTATCAATTTTGTACTGATGCTGTTGTGGAATTTCAGGTGTTGGAAAAACTTTGAACACAAAATGATTCAGACCTGCCGGCATCCGGGTCTGAGTCCAAATTTACCTTTGTATCAGTTTGGAAATCCAATTGCGGCAAAAGCGAATCAGTCCCGCTTCTTTTATCTCTTTTATCTCTCGGTTGTCCCGCATGATAAGAACAGATGTTACTTGATCTGACGCCAATGGCGCAGATTGGTAACGGGGGTAGGACGCAGCTTCGGTTGTGCCACTCCCGGCACTCAGTGATGACGATGTTCTGAGAGTGTCGAATTCATTTTTCTAACATCTTTCTACTCTGTTATGTTTTGTCTTTGTTGTGCAGGTTAATCAGTGATTCGTGAAGAAACTCAAAGGGACATCATGAAGAACACTTAGAATTCTTTAGGACTTAGGACTTTTTTAGAGTAGAGATACTCCTTTGTGAATGTAATTCCTTGTAAACTCAAACAATGATTCATGAATTAGAATTCAAAGTTTATTTGAGTCACTCTTTTGTAAATTAAATACTTTATGAAATAAAAATTCAAAAAGTACTCATTTACTTCTTAAATATCTATGAACATACAAACCTGAATTTATTTATATTTATTTCTTAGTTACAAACTATAAACGTTTGCGAATAAATCCACAAATATTTAAATTCCTCAACTTAGTCATAAACCATAAATATTCACGAATGATATTCTTGTCTATGTACTTGTCTCGCCCGTAGTCCTAATCACCTGATTAAATTCACTTGCATTCCAACTTAAATTCTAGCCAGCAATTTTATAACCAAACGCGGATGTGCGCCGTAATCACAACAGATTCAGTATCAACGATAACATTGCCCGTAATTGAATTCCACTGTCCAAATGCTATGAGCAACAATCCAATAATACCCAATTAAACTGTGCCTTATTAACAGAAACGGAAGTGCTCTGGAAATAAACCATGAGCGATGAAATAGGTCTTAAATCCAGTTGTGCTCGACAAATTTCAATACCGAACACATCGAATTGGCGCCTTGATATAAATAAATGCCTCAGAAATAGTGTCTCGAGTGTCTCAAAGCTCAGTAACAGCCCGTCTTCAAGGAATTAGCGGAATCCACGTAAAATGACCAAAATACCCCTGGAACCAATCCTGCAAAACAAATACCTCCATGACTTGATAGTGGTTTGCAGATGCACAGATGAGATGCTATGCGAAATGACTGACTAAATATAAGGGTAAAATTTGGGGTATTACAGGAGGTACCTTGAAATTAGCAATTAATCCCAGCTTGGACATATCAACGCCCAAAGTATTCTGATTCTCAATATCTCTCATCTTGTCTTCAAGTGCCTTGAATCTAAGCCGCGTTTCAGCATTCAGCTCTCCTTCAGCACCTTTCTGAGAGAACACATCATCTTGATGATCCTCAAGCCATGGCTGAGGCACAAACAAATTCCCGACGCCAGCATTGCCGTTGCCCGGCCCGACATTGACATTAGCTCCCAGACTCCCATTACCGACGCCCGTCGTATTGAGTCCGATGTTGGCCATCACATTGCCATGAGCACTGCCGTTGCCCCCGGCCACGGGGACACCATTCTGCGGAGTTTCAACAGGTGGAGGAGTAGGCACGGTCCCACCGTGGAGCACGCCGTTGCTATCAACCCTGGAGATCAAAGGCTGAACCAAAGTTCTGAGCTGATCCTGGCCATTGGCGACCACTTGCATGAGCTCCATGAAGCGATCTATCCTTTCGCGGAGCTCCTGAACATCAGTTTGCACTTGATCCATGATTCTGGTCTGATTAGCTCTAGTCGGATAACGGTGAATTAGTCTCTGATCAATCCTGGAGTCACCGGAAACAGCCTGGGACAACCTGTAAACCTGAAAAACTTGTAAACACTAAAGGGTTAGGAAAAACAACAAAATGCTCGTCATGCAAATGCATGCGTGTGTCTGTGTGTTTGGGAGATCTCCACCGATCCTAGTGCCTGAGTGCCAGTGCTGATAATAATAATAAGAAGAAGTCCGGGTCCAATCATGGAAACAACAATTTCATATATAAAGAAAGCCCATCAAGGCAGTACATAGCATCAGCGAGTACAAGATGAATCAACAGCGTGACCTCAGCCAACAAGCCTGGTGATGGTCAGCATACAACAATGATCAAAAC
The DNA here is from genome assembly GCA_963859935.3 of Lathyrus sativus. Lineage (NCBI taxonomy): Eukaryota > Viridiplantae > Streptophyta > Magnoliopsida > Fabales > Fabaceae > Lathyrus > Lathyrus sativus. The sequence continues at coordinate 217,511,976 of OZ012737.1, read as the reverse complement.
AAAAGGAATACAAATAGTCAAGTACGGCCACGGGCGCGATACTCTTCTAACAACTCCTTCGTCTCTGGATTATCTGGCAGAGTGAGCAACCCCTCGACGAGTAATTCCCTCCGCACAATGGTATACTGAAGTCCTTCGATCGAACCTTCCCATGCTCCCTCGCCGAAGCAATCTTCTAATTTCCGCTTTTTGGACTCAAACGTCAGCTTGCGCTCCTTCAGGTTAGCGAGAGCTTTGTTGAGCTGGCCTTCGGCGGCGTATCTGCGGGCAGTTTCTTCATCAAACCTCTTTTCACTGTCCATCACCTGGGCTTCCAGCTTGGAGATCTGTAGCATCAGCTTATCTTCCCGCTCTTTCCTGGTGGCCAGGGAAGCCTTCCAGTGCTGGTTGAACTTGGATATCCTCCGATATGCCTCGTCCAAATGCTGCTTCTTCGTAGCCAGTACGTCGTTGACAGCCTTGAAGTCTCGACCCATGCGTTCATGCTCGGCTATCTGCTTAGTCAGGTCTGTACCCAGCTGGTTCACCAACTCTGTTTGCCTTTTGAAAGAATGAACGACTTCGTTCCTCTCGCTTCGGAGCTGAGCTAATTCCTTCTCCAGTTCCTCATTCGCCCGCTTCAATTCATCCCGCTCAGCCAACACCTGATTATGCTGCTGAATGGGCACAGTAGTAGGCTCTTCAATCATTGGAGGGCTTTCTGGCTTGGCATGAGGAAACGACATCCCTATAGCATCGGCCTTGGCTCTGATCCAAGTTAAATACGGAGGGTAGGCTTGACTGTTTCTTTTTCCCAGCAAAGGCTTTCCTCGCTTACTGATACCATTCCACGCGCGCTGAAGCTTGGACAAAAGATCCCCCTCTAGAAGACCAGTGAGGTACAGAGATTCCTGTACCTCTTCATCCTTCGGCGGAGTTCTCAAAGCATACGCGAACTGTCGAACCAGCAACGACGGATTGTAGATTATACAGCCCTTCCTACCTATCAAAGTCACATTTGGAAACCCGCTGCAACTGAAGATCACCTCAGTACCCAACCTATCTCTGTCGAACCAGTCAATATCCTCTGCAGATAAACTCATCAGACGCTCGGGCCATTCAACTGTGGCTGCAAACGAGACAAAAGGACCCCTCTTGGGCAGATGACTGTCAAGCCATTTGTAAAGCAAGGGTACGCAGCACGAAACATTCTTCCCCCTCATGTTCTCGTTTTTATAGTGGACTGAATGATAGACATCTCCTATCAAGGTAGGGACTGGATTCCCGGATGCAAAGATGTGAAATGCATCGAAGTCTACAAAATCGGGCATATTAAGGAACAGAATGATGCCGTATATGCATAGAGCGAGGATGGCATTGAACGCGACCCAACATCCGTCCTTGGCACACTGCTGAGCCTTACCCACTAGAAGCTGCAAGGAGAACCCAAGAACCTTATTCCAACTAGTCACCACTAACTCGGAGGCGTCCAGATGAAGTGAAGGAGCTAAACCAGCCAGATCAGGCTCAGCATCCATGTGAACAAAAGGCATCTGCCTCTTGATAGGCACACCTAGCAAATCAGCATATTCTTCCAGCGTAGGTGCGAGAACAAAGTCCTGAAAAGTAAAACATCTTAGCGGAGGATCGTAGAACTGCAGCAGAGCGTGCAACCCATTCACCTCGAATGCAGAAGGTTTGTGAACCAAACTGAGCAACCTGCCGTAAGATTTTCTGAACTCATCCCTCACAGAATCATCTGCTAAAGCTATCAAACCAGTCAACTTAACCACCTCAGGGGCAGGGAACTTGTAAGCCACGGTCTTCCTTAGAGAGTCCATAACAATACAATAGGAGGCAAGAAATCCTGGATCGGGGAAAACGGTACCTGCAACACAGACACACGTTAATGAAATGCAAATGAATATGCAAACTAATGCAAAATGCAATCATGCAATAGGAGGCCAAGGCAACTGTTGCTGTGGAGATTTTGTATCAACAACCACTGATAAGAAGAAAACCCCGGTGTAGGACCACAAATATGATCTGCCAAGAACCACCATCTGATAGGGCCATACACAGGATCATAATTCTACTCTGTCAAGAACAAATGTCTGATAATAAGGACCTCGGATGTAGGATCAAGAAATATCTGCTGGTGAGGTCTTCAGACCCCAATCAAAAATATGCTCTATCAAGAACAAACATACAACTGCTGATGAGATCTTCAGACCCCACTCAAAAATCTGCTCTATCAAGAACAAACAACATCTGCTGATGAGATCTTCAGACCCCAATCAAAAATCTGCTCTATCAAGAACAAACAACATCTGCTGATAAGATCCTCTGATCAAAACCTGCTCTATCAAGAACAAATACACATCTGATGATAAGATCCTCTGATCAAAACCTGCTCTATCAAGAACAAATACGCATCTGATGATAAGATCCTCTGATCAAAACCTGCTCTATCAAGAACAAATACACATCTGATGATAAGATCCTCTAATCAAAACCTGCTCTATCAAGAACAAATACGCATCTGATGATAAGATCCTCTGATCAAAACCTGCTCTATCAAGAACAAATACACATCTGACGATAAGATCCTCTGATCAAAACCTGCTCTATCAAGAACAAATACACATCTGATGATAAGATCCTCTGATCAAAACCTGCTCTATCAAGAACAGACAAATCTGCAACTGAGAAACCCCGGTACCAACAAAACTGATTCACTGTCAAGAAAACCAGGTAGTCTGAAGGTCACGGTTTCCTGCAATAAACCCAACCCTGCTCACAGGTATGGACCTAAACTGACTCAAGTTCGGCATCTTATGCGTTCATCAGCGTCACAGACATTCAAGAGGGGTGATATGATACCCAGAAGGTGTGCCATCACCAGCTCATGAAGCGGCCTCACTCGGCTGAATCACAAATGATCGGTCCCCAGAGTCGACAATCCACCAAACCAGTAACCGTCTCAACCCCAAGGGTTGAAAGAGAAGCCAACCGGATGAACCTCGTCTGAGCATGGATTTCATGAGACACTAGTGCCTGCAAAGCAAGCACGCGCCCACTAATTTCCACAACTAATTCTATGGTGCACTCAAGCCTGGGTCTGGCTTCTCACTCATCAGAATGCCCCTTCCCACAACAGCACAGATAATCATATTATACTGAAAATAAAATGCGGGAAATAAAGTGCGAGAAGTAAAATGCGGTAAATAAACGCAACCCAACAAGTAAACATACAAGCGTTAGGATTGACTCGCACAGGGAACCGTTGGAGTCCCCAGCAGAGTCGCCAGCTGTCGCTTGCGCGAAAATAAGGTGCCGGCACAATAGAAGAGTCACCACCTTTCGTTATTTATCCCTCAGAGCGGGAAAGGAAACGATCGGAAAAAACCTGACGAAAAAGGGTAAGACAAGGTCGTCGCAACCATTGTCTGGGTTCGGGAGTCGGTTACGCAAGGGGAAGGTATTAGCACCCCTCACGTCCGTCGTACTCGACGGGATCCACGCTTGTTGTGTTTACTGGACGGGTTGGTTTTATCTATCTACCTATCAAGGCTGGCTTAAACAAGAAACTGACTTGGCAAAGCATCGCACTTTATGCCTACGTATTCTCATCGGAGAACGAGAAATCAGAGTCAACGTAGTTCGACCTACGACGGGTTATGGGGGAAGGTAGCTCGCCAATACATCAGTATTGTGCCTACGTACTCTCAACAGGTATGAGAGATCAGAGCTTACGTAGTTTGGGACACTACGCTTTATTTCCTGTCTTTTACGAAAGAAGTGTTTTTTATTGTGTTTGCAATTTCAATCGCACTAAAGACTATGACCTGAGAGTGAATGCGCCGCATGTCACCCAAAGGGTACCATACTAAACATCCAGACTGTGGAAAAGAAACTCTCCCACAATCCTTTCTCAGATAGCTTAAGGCTCGTAACGTACGAAAGAAATCATTCATGATTACTGTATCTTAAACTGTTTTGAGATGAGAAGAGAACAGACCCAACTAGGAGGGAGACTATCAAGTCCTACTGTTGTCATGCCATGGATTCATCCTATGGTTGAGGTTTGAACAAGGAACTCCTAGAAGTCGTCATGCATAGGTTTCAACCTAAAGTTCTATCATCAATTCCTTATCAAAGGAAATGAGAGTCCTAAGGGATCATGTCAATGATACACCAAAACAGACAAAGCATCAGCTTTAAACAGTAAAATGCATGCAATGCAAGTGAGGGAGGAAATGTGTGTGGGGCTTCAGCCTCCACAAGCTCATCTCAACCTCAAGCCAGAATGGATAATAGTAATCATACTGAAAGATAAAACATGCTATCAAGCAATAACAGTAAACTGCAATCATACAGAAGAAATGAAATAAAATGCCATCAGGCAAACAAACCACATGGTCAAGGGAGCAAGGCTCTACCGAATACCCGCAAGCAAAGCCACACAATAACAATACAAGCAGAGGGAGCAACTCAACCTCTAGTGCAATCATGCCCCTAGATTCTACTTATTCTAGATATGGACTTATCCTAATGCATCAAGCAAGTCAAACAAAACATGTCAATACAGAGAAGAAAAAGAAAAGAAAGCAGATCAACTCCTCTTTCAACCTCAAGCTTCAGCTCCTCCAACAGCAACTCAGTCTTCAGACTTCCATCACTCTTGACAAATATCAATTTACTGTCCCAGGTTTCAACCCTTCAACATAAGTTTCAACTTATCTTCTCTGAGCTTCAGCTCCTTGATCAGTTCCACCTTCAGGCTTCACTGTTAACCACAGGTATCAACTTGATCTCCTTCAGGATCTCCAGGTATCAAAGTAAGTATCAACTTCCTTTGTTCTTCAAGCTTCAGCTCTTCAGAATAATCTTCAATCACTTAGAAGTGTCAACTTCATCCTTCAGTCTTTACTTCATCTTCAGGGGTCTTCAAGTATCAACTGGCTCTTGTTGCTCTTCAAGCTTCAGCTGGGATGGAAATACTCAAGGATTCATCCTCTTCTACACTCTTCAATGAAGTCTTCATCTTCAAACTCAAGCTCAACATCTCTCAAGATAATCAACCCAGAGGAAATCAATACACTGGATAAGCTGGGACATTGAACTGCTTACTAACCACCAAAGGTGACCTATAAGGGTTCAACATCAAAGGAATGGTTCCCTCAAAAGTTCTACTTCCTAGGTACCATCACTTATCCCTCCAAAGGAGAGAGGTGTATACCATGGAAGGACTTTGAATCATAGGGAGGAATGGAGGTGAAAGATACCATCCATGTTTAAGAAAGAAGTTAACTAGGTCTAAACTCTTCCTAATCCCTAACCCTAAAACAATCAACAAACAAACAAGATCAAGCTCTCAAGCTCCTCAATGCTCCTACTATGCTCCTCAATGCTCCTCAGAACAAAACCAAGCTCTCCAAGCCCACAAAGCAAAGCAAACAAAAATACAAGCCCACAAGGGCACCACAAACAATCATCAACTACAAAAATCATCTAAAAATAGTATACCACTATATTAAAACCTAATATAATTTCTAGGGGATCTTATATATCTACCCTTAATACCCTTATATGCCCCAATGTCTATCTTGACCTAGAAACCCAAAATTCTAGTGTTATTGTGGACCTATGTTAAGGATTAACCTAATTCTACACAACCTAATGTCATCTAATCAAAACTAACCTAAAATTCATCACAAAATTATGGAATAAATCCAGGGGGGAGATAAAGTCCTAATCTAACTATCCTAAAAGGAATGGCCTAAAAATACTAAGGAAATTACCTAAACAAAATTCTACAAATTCATATATCAACATAAAAGAATTAAAAAGCTATTAAAATGGAAAATACACAAAAAATATTAGAAATGCATGAAATGCAAATATTTTTATTTGATAATTTTCTAGACATTATCATGAAATGGGAGAAAAAATTCCCACTTGAAAATAATTAATTTCCTATTTATTATGGTTTTTCAAAGTTTAATATAAAATGGAGAAAAAGAAATGAAAAAAAATAAAACTTGGGTGCAGATAGTAACTATGTCCAGTTCAGATTTCATATGGGCTAAAAGTGGGGGTTCAGATAGTAATGCGCTAGGCCCAATTCAATCATAAAATCAATTAATAAAATGAATGGAAAATGGAAAAGAAACGGTGTAAAAAGCAACCAAATATAGTGTATTTCAACCATGGGCCAGGATTGGGGTGTGGATAGGAATCGTTTCACTAAAGCCCAAGAACTTTTAATGAAACGGGGCGTTTCATCCTGGTTTCAGATTCCCTCTTCAAGTTGAAATTAAATCCTAGCCCTCAGATCTTGGTCTCAGTCAATGGTCTAACTTGAATCCAACGCTTATGAACTCACCACTAACCTCCAGCTAGGGTTTGCTGCAACTTCTCCATGGAAACAGAGCTCCATACACAAACTTCCATCCATTCGTGCTCTCTCATTTCTTGCTCAAAATTAACAATACAAAGCACTAACATGCTCCATTTTTCATGCTGAATACAACCATAACCCTAGATTACATTGAAACCTCCTCCAACATGAAACACGATTCAAAATTGAAATTATAGTCAATCCTCAACTTCAACAATTCTTGGATTTTCTTGCATCAGAATACTCACCAACTCACACTGATTGAAATTAGCTATCTAATTCATGCTACGCCTCATTATACCACGAGTTCTTGATCATCAAAGAAATGGTGTCCAATGTTCAATCTTCATCAATTGCTCTCTAACTCTCCAAAATCCATCTCCTATTGGTCTCTAACATTTCTACACTAACAATTCTACCTAGCAATGCATAAATTATGGTGTAGTGGAGAATTTGCAAACCTGATATTTCTTGATCAACAGATGGTGAAAACCTTCACTTCAAGCCTTGAAATTCTTCAGAAAGTTTCCTTGGATGATGATCTTGCTACTGTTTGCAAAAGATTTGAGGGAGGAAGCTTCAATCTCAGAATTCGATTTTGACTTGCTACCTTGAAAATTCAATTGCCAATTCCTCAATTCACCATGGATTTGCTCTCAAATTGATCTGCACAACTTCACTATCACCAATGGAGTGTGTATGAATGGAAAGGATGAATGGAAATGGTTTAGAATAGGGAATTCACTTTCAACTTGCAATGGAAGCAAGTGAAATGGCCAACTCTCTCTTCTCTCAATTCTTACACCAACCTTGCATCTGAGCAAGTTCTACATGTTATATAGAATGGTTTAGAATCATCTAGAACCATCTAGGACCATCCAATGAGAAATTGGAAATCTCATGTCATGACATTATGAATTCACTTCTCCTTATGTGCTATCTCATGCCAAGCCTCTTGTAACCACCAATTCTGACTTGAAATTCTCCCCACATGAGATGTATGGTGTGTTGAAATGCATAACTAACTTGTTCATTGAGTTTTCTCATGTTTTGCTTTTGTGCCTTAAGATGCAAGTAAGCCATTTCCAAAGCAGCCCCATGATCTAGGCCTCAAATCAAAATTCTGGCTGAACCATTGTTTTTAGAATGTCTTTTAGAGTCAAAATGACCTATTATATGACATGGTTTGGATGTGTAACTTGGGATTTCCAATTTCCAATTTCAACTTATTTAACTTATGCCTCCATTTTAGGTCATTTTTATCACTTTTTGATACAAGCCTTTTCAACATCTCATGACCTTCCTACTAGCCTTAAAACATCATTCTAAGCAAGTTTTATGTTGAAGATTTTTCCATTTGAAGCTTGGAAATGGGAGATATGGCCTTATGCTTGAAATGACCTATAACCTCCAAATGACCAAAATGCCCTTGACTTGTCAAAGCCATAAGTTGAGTTCTACAAATCCTATCAAGGACTTATAGTACTCTCTATAAAGCTAAGAAGATACTATACAACATTCATGTTAACCAAGAATCCATAGGAATCATCCTACTAGGGCAAAAGTTGGATGCAAGTTGGATGACTTTCAAGGACCTAGATTCACATACCTCAGATGACCTGTAATTTGTCAAAGTCATAACTTGAGCTCTACAAATCCTATCAAGGACTTCTAGTACTCAAATTAAATCTAAGAACAAGCTCTACAACATTCATGTTGTGGGGAAGATGAGATGACAATCACATCTTGAGCTACACTGCCTTGGAGATAGGGATCAAACTAGGGGATTTTACACTGTCAAGCCTTAGAAACCCTAGCTTGAAACTTCTCAAACTCCTCAATCATGATGAGTTGGTCTAGGAATCATCCTTATAGCATCTCAATGCATCATTCCATGATCACATGGCTCTTGGATTAGGTCTCAACCCTCTCCCAATCATCAGTTGACCCAGTCAAACCCTAATTCCACCACTCATGGCTGGATCTTCTGAATCCTTGTACAATGACCTTTCTAGGCTTCATGATGGCTTTCAAGACATCTCATAAGCTTTCTCAAAGCTTCAAGTCCATCCTCATAGTCTCAGAGTCATCTGAGGGGCTCCCACAACTCTCAAGTTATGAGACACACAACCTTGGTTTCAACCAATCTCTCTGAGGATCTCTTGAGTTTTCTGACAAAGATATCAACCTTTGAACACTTGAATAAGTTTCTTGGCTAGCTTCAAAGTCTCATATAACTCTTGCTGGGTAACCATACCTCTTGATCTACTGCACACACATCAATGAGATGCAGATGATGAATAAGATGAACCACAAGCTAGGTAAATAAATGTTGGTCAAATTTTGGGGTGCAACACATATGAAAGCACTAAAGCCATCCCTTGGAACTATGGGGTGGAAGTTTACTGCAACGGAGAAAAGATTAACCCGGCAAGCCCGCCGGTGGATTCAGTTGATAACCTTGTAGGGGCAGGGGACATAACCCGCAGTGGTAGATTTTTGCGTCGCCAGAAGTAGAGGCTGATAGAATTGCCAAAGGGAAAGGTAAAGTCAATGAAGAAGGATCTTCTCAAGAGAAGGAAAAAGAGGCTTTGACTAAAGATGTGGAAGAGTTCATGAGACTAATCCGGAAGAGTGATTATAAAATTGTCGATCATCTGCAGCAGACGCCTTCCAAAATCTCTATTTTGTCATTGTTGCTTTGTTCCGAGGCCCATCAGAATGCTTTGCTGAAAGCTCTTGACACTGCCTACGTATCCCAGGAGATATCTGTTAATCAGCTCGAAGGGGTGATTGCGCACGTGAACGCGGGGCATGGCCTTGGCTTTACAGATTTTGATTTGACACCCAGGGGCTGTAACCACAACAGTGCATTGCATATTTCAGTTGAGTGTAGGGGCACTGTGATGTCTCATGTCCTTGTTGACACTGGTTCGTCCTTGAATGTTTTGCCCAAGAAGGCACTGTTGAAGCTGGATACCCGAGGTATAATTTGCATGCCAAGTGACTTAGTGGTGAGAGCATTTGACGGGACTAGGAGGTCCGTATTTGGAGAATTGACTTTGCCAATCCAGGTTGGTCCAAAGGTGTTTGATACTATGTTCTACATCATGGACATTCAACCAACTTATAGCTGTTTGCTCGGACGACCTTGGATTCACTCTGCAGGGGCTGTAACATCTACGTTGCACCAAAAGCTTAAGTATATGGTCAGTGGTAGCATCGTCACCGTGTGTGGGGAGGAAGACATCCTGATAAGTCACCTGTCTTCATTCAAATATGTCGAAGTGGATGGTGAGATCCATGAGACATCATGCCAAGCTTTCGAAGGGGTGCAGATCCGAGACAAATCTCCTGTCATAAGCAGTGTGCCAGAGGTGGCTATGTCTTCGTATAGAGAAGCTCAAGCGGTAGTTCAGGCCGGGGAAACCAAAGGTTGGGGTCAAGTTCTGGAGATTCCTGTTAAGTAGGACAAGTTTGGCTTGGGATATCGCCCGTCATCGTCATCTTCATCACAGAGCGCGCCGAAGTTCAAAGGGCCGATTGTGTTTACTCCAGGAGGAGTCAATTTTAAAACGATTAATGTTGTGTCTGACAATGAAGATGGAGATAGCGACTGTGACATGGATTCATGGATCAAGCCCAGCAAGCCAGGACAAAGCCTATGCAACTGGTCTATCCAGGACTTTATTCAAGTGACGCCGAAACAGTAATGCCTTGTTTTTTCGATTATTGTACAATCCTATGTCCTACCCGGGGCATAGTGACTTTATTTCAGGGCCTACTTGTTTATGTGTATGCTTTGTTTTAATCATCAAATAAAGGCGTTTTTCTCATGCAAATTTTGTGATCCCTGTTTTTCTGCTTTTTATTTTTACAATAAAATGGCAATGTGGTTGTATGCTTCGTTTGCATATCATTTGAAGAATTTAACCCTTTCTCTTGCAGGATCCATATTTCAGATGACATCGATCAAGAACTCCCTATGACTCGCTTCGACTTTGAGCACCCGATATTTCAAGCCGAGGAAGAGATTGTTGAGGACGACGACTTACCAGAAGAGCTTACTCGACTTTTGAGACAAGAAGAGAGAATCATTCTGCCTCATCAGGAGGATATCGAGGTCGTTAATTTGGGTTCCGAAGAAGTTGTCAGGAATGTCCGGATAGGGGCTGCGCTGTAAAGTGATATCAAGCAGAGACTCGTAGAGATGCTTCGAGAGTATAGTGACATCTTTGCTTGGTCTTATGAAGATATGCCTGGGTTAGACACTGATATTGTGGTCCACCGCTTGCCGTTGCGTGAAGACTGTCCGCCGGTCAAGCAAAAACTCAGAAGAACGAAACCAGATATGGCCGTAAAGATTAAAGAGGAAGTGCAGAAACAGTGGGATGCTGGTTTTCTAGCTGTTACAACTTACCCTCCTTGGGTCGCCAATATAGTACATGTACTAAAGAAAGATGGTAAGGTGCGGATGTGCGTTGAATATCGGGATCTGAATAAGGCGAGCCCTAAGGATGACTTCCCACTTCCTCATATTAACGTATTGGTCGACAATACTGCGCAATTCTCGGTGTTTTCCTTCATGGACGGCTTTTCGGGCTATAATCAGATTAAGATGGCGCCAGAGGATATGGAGAAAACAACTTTTATTACCCCGTGGGGAATGTTCTGCTACAAAGTGATTCCCTTTGGTTTGAAGAACGCAGGGGCAACATATCAGCGTGCTATGACGACACTCTTTCATGACATGATGCATAAAGAGATTGAGGTCTATGTTGACGATATGATTGCCAAATCCCAAACGGAGGAAGAGCATCTGGTGAATCTTCTGAAATTGTTTGAGAGGCTTAGGAAGTTCAGGCTGAGGCTGAATCCTAATAAGTGCACCTTCGGGGTGAGATCTGGAAAGCTACTGGGGTTCATCGTTAGTGAAAAAGGAATTGAGGTTGATCCTACTAAAATAAAAGTGATACAAGAAATGCCAGCGCCTAAAACAGAGAAAGAGGTTCGTGGCTTTTTGGGGAGGTTGAACTACATTGCCCGGTTCATATCTCACCTTACAGCCACGTGTGAGCCGATGTTTAAACTGTTAAAAAAAGATCAGGCAATTGTCTGGGATGAAAATTTTCAAAAGGCGTTTGAAAGAATAAAATAATATTTGCAGGAACCTCTGGTATTGATACCCCCAGTAGCCGGAAGACCACTGATCATGTACTTGACGGTTCTTGAGAACAGTATGGGTTGTGTTCTCGGTCAGCATGACGAGACTGGACGGAAAGAGCATGCGATCTATTACTTGAGTAAAAAGTTCACAGACTGTGAATCCCGTTACTCAATCCTCGAAAAGACGTGTTGTGCACTTGCTTGGGCTGCCAAACGTCTGAGACAATACATGCTAAATCATACAACCATGCTGATTTCGAAGATGGATCCGATCAAATACGTCTTCGAGAAGCAGGCGCTTTCAGGAAGGATTGCCCGATGGCAAATGGTACTGACAGAGTACGATATACAGTATATTTCGCAAAAGGCTATCAAAGGTAGCATGCTATCAGAGTACCTTTCCGAGCAGCCAATCGATGATTACCAGCCAATGAAGTTTGATTTTCCTGACGAGGATATCATGTACTTAAAGATGAAAGACTGCAAAGAGTCGTTGCATGGTGAAGGTCCTGAGCGGGGTTCCCAATGGCAGTTGATTTTTGACGGGGCTGTTAATTCATATGGAAGTGGAATTGGGGAAATCATTACGGCTCCCCATGGGACGCACATCCCATTCACTGCCAGATTGACATTTCCAGTTACCAACAATGAGGCTGAATATGAGGCGTGTATCATGGGTCTCGAGGAGGCTATTGATTTGAGGATTAAAAATCTTGATGTGTATGGAGACTCCGCACTAGTCGTGAACCAAATCAAGGGAGAATGGGAGACTCGTCAGCCTAATCTGATGTCGTATATGAATTATGCGAGGAGGTTGTTGCCTTTCTTTGACAGAGTAGAATTTCGCCATGTGCCGCGGGCAGAAAATCAGATGGCTGACGCTCTTGCAACATTGTCTTTAATGTACAAAGTTAACTTCTGGAATGATGCTCCCAGAATTGTTATCTCTCGCCTTGATAGGCCCGCTTTCATATTCGCCATTGAGGAAGCTTCCGATGGCAAGTCGTGGTATTTTGATATCCAGAATTTCCTAAAGAACCAAGAGTATCCGACTGGGGCATCCAACCGCGATAAGAAGACTCTTAGGAGATTAGTTGGCAACTTCTACTTGAATCCAGATGGTGTTCTGTACAGGAGAAACCATGATTTGGTGCTATTGCGATGTGTGGAGGAGAAAGAAGCTAATCTGCTTATGGAGGAGGTCCACGAGGGAAACTTTGGCACACATGCTGGAGGACATGCTATGTCTCGAAAGTTATTACGAGCAGGGTATTATTGGCTGACGATGGAAAGAGATTGTTTCAAGTTTGCGAAGAAATACCATAAATGCCAGATTTATGCAGACAAGATTCAGGTGCCGCCGAGCCCTTTGAATGTTATGGCGTCCCTGTGGCCTTTCTCCATGTGGGGCATAGATATGATTGGCAAAATTGAGCCCACCGCATCCAACGGACACCGGTTCATCTTGGTAGCTATTGATTACTTCACCAAATGGGTCGAAGTAGCGTCTTACACTAATGTTACCAAGCAAGTGGTAGCCCGGTTTATCAAAAAGGACATCATTTGTCGTTACGGCATCCCCGAAAGAATCATTACTAACAATGGTTCGAACCTGAATAACAAGATGATGAAGGAATTGTGCCAGAATTTCAAGATTGAGCACCACAACTCATCTCCCTATCGGCCCAAGATGAATGGCGCTGTCGAAGCGGCCAATAAGAACATCAAGAAGATCGTTCAGAAGATGGTTGTAACATACAAAGACTGGCACAAGATGTTGTCCTTCGCATTGCACGGTTATCGTATGACGGTACGCACATCGACCGGGGCAACACCTTTCTCACTGGTGTATGGTATGGAGGTTGTCCTACCATTGGAAGTTAAGATTCCTTCTTTGAGAGTTTTGCTCGATGTCCAACTTGATGAGGCAGAGTGGATAAGGAATAGGCTGAATCAGCTCAGTTTGATGGGTGAGAAGAGACTTGCATCTATTGCATATGGTCGTTTATACCAGAGCCGGATGAAAAAAGCTTACGACAAGAAGGTGCGCCATCGAAGCTTTCAGACGGGCGATCTTGTGCTGAAGAAGATTCTCCCACCACAATCAGATCAGAGGGGCAAATGGACTCCCAACTATGAAGGTCCATATATCGTTCGAAAGGTCTTCTCTGGAGGAGCCTTACTGTTGTCCACCATGGATGGCGAAGATTTTACATCCCCTGTGAACTCGGACGCAGTTAAAAAATACTTTGCTTAAAGAGACCCGCTGGACAGTAAAAAGAAAGTCCAGGCAAAAAGTGGGCATCTCGGCGAACCAAAAAAAAGAAAAGAAAAGGGTTCGGGCAAAAATTAGGGATAAAATTGAAAAGATGTACACCCGCGAAGTCGAAAACCTGAAAAGGCGACTTCGGCAAAAAAGGGTATCCCGGTGAATTGAAACCCGCAAAGGGCGATTCAGGCAAAAGTTAGTGATTGAAAAAGCAAATGACAGCGGTCCGAGTTTGATACTGCATTGCTTAGTGGTTTGGGAGTACCTGAGGGTCGATTATCCAAGTCAATCTCTTCTAAGGATGGAGTATCGGGAAAGTGTCGGAGTCAGGCGAGTCATAGGGGGATCAGCTCATGATGTTTGTCTATACCACGTTGCCGACATGTATACAAATTCCTTTGTACCTCTGTACATATTTGTATTTATTTTTGTGGCTTCCTCTTTTCAGGAGTTGCATCCATTGTACAAAACTTTGCCTATTTACAGGCCCGTTATCAATAAACGCATATTCAATACTTGATGTTTGTTTTAACTTTTACTGTTTTATTTGTGGAAAACGCCGATGTTTTTGATAAACTTGCACGTGCATAAACTTGCAGGCCTCGGCCAATAATTGTTAAAATCTTGAATTGACTGAACAATTGTCACGGATACTGACCTGGATATTTCCTTTTGTATAGGATATCTTGTTATTGCTCATATTTTGCAGGGTTGTTACCTTCGCAGCAAACAGCCAAGGGATCGTGTTTCCCCAGCCAGAGTCCCTTAACGTAGGAGTAGGCTCTAGGCGATCTTATTACTCCCCAGCAGATGGAAGTCGCATTTTTATCCCCAGAAGAGTTGGAGGCGAGCTAGCAAGCGGTCAGGCAGTGGTGTGCACTCCCAACAGTGGTCGTGTGCACATTTAATCCCCAGTGAAGACCTCATAGGGTACAACCAGGTTGCCAGTGGTTTTGAAAAGGATCGTCCCCACGCAGGATGGCTCTTTCTGTTCTCCAACAGGTTGTCTTTCCTCCAATAGGTTGATCATCCTCAGCAGGGTTCGTAACTACGGATTTATTAAGCCATCCCCCCAGCAGGATTATTTCTTCCCCCAGCGGAGTCGGTTCACCTTTCCAGCATTTATTTTGCTGGAATAATTCTGTGATACCCGGTTATCCCCAGCGGAGTTGGCTTTGTCTTCAGCATTTATTTTGCTGAAGCGGTTCTATATCTAGCGTTTCTCCGGCAGCCCGAGCCTGCATTTGCATCTTGCATATATCATCATATCTGCATCATATTTGTATTTCATTGTCAAATGCGTAGCATTCCATCTTATATGGAGCATTACACCATTTTCAAACATATGCATTTTGAAACATAAGCCAGGTTGGTTACCTCTTTGTTTTCAGGTGTTTTTCCCTGCAGGTGATTGGAATTCTTGTTTAGGAGGGTTTTCGAATATTCAAGTTCTTGGCATGAAATATGTGATGATAACGTTCGTCCTATCATGTGTTCCCTCGTCAGAGTTGCTTGGTTAAGTTTCTCTTCTTCCCCAGCGGAATTTTTCTCGGATTGTTGTTACGTCAGCATTTTAAAAGGAAAGATTTCCGGGATCAGACCTTTGAAGTCGTTACTTGTTGTCAAAGTAAGTGTCTGGTAGTTGACGTCAGAATTTCCCCAGTAGAGTTTTCCTCGGATTGCTTAAAAAAATATCGTGGATTAAACCTTTGGAATTGTTACCCGTGTTGACGGAGATTGTTACCCGTGTTGACGGAGTTGTTACCCGTGTTGACAGAGTTGTTACCCGTGTTGACGGAGATGTTACCCGTGTTGACGGAGATTGCTACCCGTGTTGACGGATATATTACCCGTGTTGACGGAGATTGTTACCCGTGTTGACGGAGATTGTTACCCGTGTTGACGGAGATTGTTACCCGTGTTGACGGAGTTGTTACCCGTGTTGACGGAGTTGTTACCCGTGTTGACGGAGATGTTACCCGTGTTGACGGAGATTGCTACCCGTGTTGACGGAGTTGTTACTCATGTTGACGGAGATTTTACCCAAGTTCGCGCTTTACGTAGTGCAAATACCGGTAGTGTCAGAAATGTTCCCCGCAGAGTTGTTCGTTCAAGTCTTCGGATGCCAGATTAGCACTTTTATTTAGTGCTTCGCCCGTTTCCGCGGAAACGGAAGGTCAAAGATAGTACATTGACCACTCGCGCTTTACGTAGTGTTTGCCCGTCCGGTCGGAGGTAGAAAGTCAAGGACAATGTTTTAGTATGGTCCTGCGACTCGGTTCCCGCTTATTGTAGCGTATAATGTGGATTCAACGCCTGTGGCGTCACACAGGTGTTTGATGTTGAAATCAGTTTCGGTATCAGATAATTGATCAGTTGTTGTCGTGACAACCAGATTCAATTATCTGGATTTTTGTTTCCCAAGCAGTTGGTGCAGTTTGTTTCTTTGGTTGGCAAATTTCCGGGTTCTTTGGTATTCAACCGTCTTTTACCTCGATTGTTCGAAATCCGTTCGCTTTTCGTCCAGTCAGGTCCAAGTCGCTTGAATAGGGGCAGCTGTTGCACCCCAAAATTTGCCTAACTTTTTTCTCACTTGGTTTATGTTTCATTGCATTAGCATATCATTGATCTAGCATTTGCATAGCATATCCTGGTTCATATAGCAGGGGATCAAGTGTGATTTATATCAAGAGGAGCCTATCTAGAGGTTTTACTCAAGCTTGAGAAGTCACCAAAGTCATCAGGAGGTGGTTTATGTTCTTGAGAAGTTTGGATGCTTGTGTGGGGTTCATCTCCTAACTTGAGGACCAATTGAAGACCATCAGTGGGTTGTGAAGTCTTGATCATGGATAGAGCTCATGGAGTGCCTTGAGGGTCATGTTGGATCTCAGTTAAGTCATTATGTTAAGTGTGAAGAGCCACAGTTGAAGGTGTTGCAATTAGGGTTGTCATCTGAGTAACCCTAAGTCAACTGTGCAATTGAAGAGGATCAAAGCTCAATTTTAAGTCTTTGAAATCATGGAGAGTTGTGTTGATATACATGAGGTGATATTCCAAGATCAATCCAAGAAGAATTCAAAGTGTGAGGAGTTGCTAAACTAGGGTTCTCAGGGTAAAATCCCCTATTTAGTGCCTGACTTCAAGACCACTTATATCAAGATACAAGTTTCATCTCCACTTTTGGCCAAAATGAAACTTGTAGAGCATGTTCTTAGATTTAATTTTAGTACTAGAAGTCCTTGATTGGATTTATAGAACTCAAGTTATGGTCCAGACAAGTTACAGGTCATCAGATGAATGTGAAATTTGTCTGCAAAAGTCAACCAACTTCCATGGAACTTTTGACCTATAAGGATGTTTCTCCTCAACTTTTGGCTAACATGAAAGTTGTAGGTCTTGATCTTAGCTTTCCAAATTGTACTAGAAGTCTTCCATCGGATTTGTAGAACTCAAGTTATGAGGTTTACAAGTCAGGGGTATTTTGGGAAAGTGAGATTATAGGTCATTTGGCATTATAGGTCATTTTCACTATCTTGCAAGCTTCAAATGAAGTTTTGTCCAACATGAAACTTGCTCAAAATGATGTTTTTAGGTCAACCATGTATTAAGGATGTATTTAGTTTGCTTAGGGTGAGACTTGGTTTGAAAGGGATTGGCAAAAGAAGAATTTAAAGGCATTTATGTGAAAAAACTCAAATTAAATCATGTGTGTTCAAACAAGACCAAATGAGTGCTCATTTTAATCAGAAAAATCATTTTGAACACAATGGCAATAGTTGAAAATGCATTTGAGGCATAATTCATAGTGTTTCAACTTGTTGCTTCATGAATAAGAAACACATCCAATCTCGGCCATAGGATACAAAAAAGGGTTTAATCTTGTCCATACATTCTCCACAGTTAACAAGCATTGCATTTGAAACTTATTGGAGAAGTTTTAAGCTCAAAATCGTGCATAGCCATAGTTGGATTTTCAAGCAAAGGTGAAACTTGGATTTCTGAGTTTGGGCCTCCAATGGACCTCCAACTCATCAAAACCAATTCTATATAAGTTCAGAAAGTGATTTAGATCAAGGTTGGTGGTTATTTCGTGCTAGAGTCAGAGATTGCAGAGTGAATTTTCAAGCTTCAAGTGAGAAATCAAATTTCAATTCTAGAGTGATTCAAGGCAAATTGAGGATCCAATCATCTTCAGCATCAATAATAGAGTGTATCTGCACAGTTTGAAGCCAAGGATCGTGCCCTAACTGCTCCAATTTGAAGCTGCAACTCAGGTATGCAACTTTCAAAATTGTTGTAGATTCATGATGATCTAGCATGTTTTAGCATGAGGTTAAGGTTTAGTAGAGATTATAGATGGATTCTGGATCACAATTGTGGAGTTTAGAGACAATTCTAGGTGTGAGCAATTTTCTGTTTGGATGCGAATTGGCCTGATTAGTGAGAGTTAACATGATCTAGATAGCTTGTGATGATCTATGAAGTGTAAGGAATTGATCCATGGCTTTAGATTGAGCTTTGATGATGATCAAGATTATGGAGTGATTCTTGTTTGCGTTCGAATCTTGAAATGTATGAGGAATTAGGAGAAAAGGACATTGGATTTGAGATCAGCATGAAAAATGGAGTGGAACTTTGTAGATTTTGTTAAGGTTTGATGACCTGTAATTTTGGCTCGCCGGAGAAGACGGTGGCTCAGCCATCGGAGCCACCGTCTGGTTCACCTGAGATTATTCCCTCCATTGCCAGTTCAAACGAGGAAGACAACTCCATGGCCCTTGGATCTGCTTAATTTGAAGACTTTGTCCACTCATCCAACGTGTGAGATCTAATCTGAACTTTGAACTTTGACTTCCCAAACGCTGCGTTTCATTTAATAGGTGGCACCACCAGATCCCTTGGATTAGCATACTAGGTCTCCTGGTCCAACGCGCCTGATATTTTCCTGGCTTTTATTGTTTTTTAATTCCTTTTTCTTTTATTTTAATTGCTTGTTTCATGATTAATTCATAATAATTCCATTTTTGATGAGAAAAATAAAATAAAAATATGTGCATGCTCTGGATTTTATTTCTGATTTTCTGGTGCTTTTAGATTTTATTTTCATGCAATTTTCAATTTAATGTGATTTTTTGCATTTTCATTAATTCCTTAATTTTGGCTTAATTCTTCTTGTTTTTGCTGAATTTTGATTGGCTGTTTGGTATAGAATTTAAGGCTAAATTTTGGCTTGCTGGTAGATTAGAGATGCATGATCCCTTAGGAATTATTTCATATTTTTTAGATAAATATAGGTTCTGTTTAGGACTAGTTCCCTTGACCTCCCATTTGTAGGGTTTCTTTTGACCTCTTTGGGTTTTAGGATTTCTTTAGGTGCCTTCCCTTTAGATTAAGGCTCTGATCCTTTGCCCACAGATCAATAACATGATTAGGATCCCTTATAAAATTTGGTAGAATTTTAGAAGGTGTTTTAGGATTTTAAGTAGATTTAACATTTAAGGTGTTGATTAGGTTGCTTCTAGTGTAACTTTTCCCTTAGTTGAATCTCAAAGGTGGATTTTAGTGCAAATAAGCTTCTAAATCTCTTGTGGTGGTTCATTATACATCTTGAGGTTTCTTTAGCTTGAATACCTAGGCTTGATTTGGTGTTTAGACCTTCTTTTACTAGTTTTCTTGTAGCTTGATCAATTAGGGTTTAGGAAGAGCTTAGTTTGATTTCTCTTTCTTCAAATAAACATGGATTGCTTTGATTGCTTTCCATTCTCATCCTATGATACAAGGTCCCTATGTGTAAGCCTCATCCCTCCTTTGGAAGGATGTGTGGCATATCACAAGAGGCAGAACCTTTGAGGATGCATATCTCAGATGTATGGTTGAGTGCCATGATGGATTCCCTTGGTTTCCATCATGCTTCCCATCATCAATCAATAATCTTGATGTTAACTCTATTCTTTCTTGTTGGAGCTTGAAGTTGGAGCTTTCATTTCTTTCTCTTGAAGATGGCTTGGACTTGAAGTTGATTGCAGACTGTTTGATTGTTTTGCTGTTTATCTGTTTGGTTGTTTTGGCTGTTTATCTGCTTTGCTGTGGGGCTGCTTGTCTGCTGTTCCCTCTGCTTGACTGTTATTGCTTGACTGTTGCTTGTGTGACTTCTTGGTGTGTTGCATTAGACTAGGCCTCATGTAGATGATTCTAGGCCTAAGAGCATCCTAAAGGTTGACTTTCTCCCTTTGCTTGTCTGCATTAGAGGTTGAGTCTGGCTCCCTCTGCTTGACTGTTATTGATTGGCTTTGCTTGTTGGCTAAAGGTTGAGTCTGTCTCCCTTGCCTATGCTTTATGTGTTGCCCCTGGCTTGCTTGCTCTAGAAGTTGAGCTTGGCTCCTTCTGCTTGGTTGTTGCATTGCATGCATTTTATTTACAGTTTTATTTCTTTACAGTTATTTCTTTTGCTGTTGCTTTCCTTTGCCATGTTCCCCTAGGAACTCTGACTTCTCTTGTTCAAGAGAAGTTATGACAGAAATTAGGGTTCTAACCATGCATGATAACATTAGGTAGTTCCCTCCTAACCTCAACCATAGGATCAATTTTGCATGACAACTTTAGGATTGGATCAGTTCCCCTTTAGTGCGTCTTTTCTCTTCTCATCTTCAAACAAATCAAAATACAGTAATAAAGGTTAATTGATGTCGTACGCTACGAGCCTTAAGCTACTTGAGAAAGGGTTGTTGGAGAGTTTCTTTCCAACAGCTTGGATGTTTAGTAAGGCACCCTTTGGGTGACATGCGGCGCATTCACTCTCAGGTCATAGTCTCTAGTGCGATATTAGTTGCGAACATACATAAAAGATACTTCTTTTAAAAAACAGAAAACGAAGATCAAACATCATTTTGTCCTCTTGGACCTTTAATCCTTGGAAACCCTTTTCAGAAGGAGAGTTTTGTTAACTCCCGGTTCTACCGCAAACGGTAAACGCCTAAGTCTCCAACGAGCGAGCTGCATACACCAAACTGCTGGAACCGTCTGTTAACCCTACTCGGATAAAAAAGACAAACCTGTGTCTCTTGTTGTCCCGAACTACGTTTGCTCTGATCTTTCACACCGTGTGAAAGTACGTAGGCACGAGAGGCGATATCTCGGTGAGCAACCTTCCCCCGTAACCCGTAGTTAGGCGAACTACATAGACTCTGATTTCTCGTTCCAGACGGGAATACGTAGGCATATAACTGTTGTGTTCTGCCGAGTCATTTTCTTTTCTTTTCAGACCAGACTTTTAGTGTAGATAGTAAAACCAATCCGTCAGATAAACACAACAAGCGGGGATCCCATCGAGTACGATGGACGTGAGGGGTGCTAATACCTTCCCCTTGCGTAACCGACTCCCGAATCCAGACATTGGTTGCGATGACCTTGTCTTATACCTTTTCGTCAGGTTTTTCCGATCGTTTCCTTTCCCGTTCTGAGGGATAAATAACGAAAGGTGGCGAATCTTCTGTTTTGCCGGCACCTTATTTTCGCGGTAGCGACATCAGCAAACTCCATTCCTGAGTAAAAAATGGTGCATAAACAATCAAAGTGGATTCACTACATCACATATCATGTGCATATCAACAACACAACACCAAACATGTATTCAAAATTCACCCACATCACAATATTATGCAATTCAACACACAACAACAACATCGACTCATATGCAAGCAGTACCAATCTCAATAATGGTTCTAATTTTAAACCGTGTTTCACTAGGAAAACTCCAAGCCCTAATATCGAGCTCTAAGCCTAAACATCAATCTTAGAACAATTACCAGTCCAACATCTGAATCTGTAATCGTCTCTTTCATAATAACAATGACATATGATACATGTATGAAAGTATGCATCACCATCACAGTAACTCAACCAACAATCAACGACATTACATTAACCATATAAATCCTGCCCAACATCAACAAGATAGTTTCCACACACAAACTATGAGCCTCTACTCAATTATGTCATTAACATATAACAATCACATAGTCGGAAATCATGTTAGCACAGTTAACAATCATACCATCATTGCGAAAACTCAACGATTCACTACATAACTCATACGCATCGTCGCATAATTTACAACAATAGACACATGATAACAACTCAACTATCCTACCACTCACTACCAGTGCATATTTTAACGTATTAGCTTTCTAACACTTCAAACGACATTGTTGTGAATCAGATGTCTTTAAACAAAGTATAAATGGTTTCTTAATGATCAAGAAACACACAAGGGTTAGGGTTAACAAAGAAGACAAGGTAAAACAACAAGGATTGGTTATTAAACTACCATTATTTCCTTTCTCTTAGAACAAGATTACAAGTATACAAGAATAACAAAATAACCTCTCTCTCTCTTGAAATTAGGATTTTATCTTCCTATTTTTCCTTATGCCAAGATTGAGAAACTAGCATCCTATTTATAAGAAAAATAGCACATTAACCTAATGGGCTTTTTAACAATTACCCATAACAAGCTAACTTAGGGTACAAGCTAACTTAAACACTTGGGCTTTCAAGCAAGGCCCAATCCAATATGCTAGCAACCTAGCAATATTGACTAATGCATGTTAGAACAAACTTCGACTACAACATGTGTTATCTTCGACAGCAGCATGCGAACAAGCTTCAATCTCATGCTTAATTCTTGTCAAACCAGAAGCTACCCTTCGACCATACTAGAGTTCGATCCAATATCTCACGAATCTCCACCTTGGATCTAACTCTATAACATCAAGAAACTAGCTTTCTTCATGCAACTTTATACAGAGCATACAATGGAAAAACATGCAATTGGGAAACGTCTTGGTGATCATATCAGCAACATTATGATCTGTCGAAACCTTCAGCACTTGGACTTCTCCATGCTCGATTACCCCTCTGACAAAATGCAGCCTCACATCAATGTGTTTGGTTCGCTCATGATAGGCTGAATTCTTCGACGGGTGTATTGCACTTTGACTATCACATTTAACAGTGATAACTCGACCTTGAAGTTTCAGCTCCTTTGCAAAACCTTCAGGCCACAATGCTTCCTTCACAGCTTCAGTTAGGGCAATATATTTTGCTTCAGTGGTTGATAAGGCAACTACTGTAACACCCTTTTCTACCCCACAAATATTATGGCAAAATAACACAGATATCAGAGTAATTATTAAATTTCAACAGAAAGGCACCCAAAAGGGCGTACATTTCCCAAATCAACAAAATAGGTCAAGGCTCCGTAAGCAACAGGTTTTCCCAAAATACATCAAATTGCACAAAGCAAAGGAACTCAAAATGAATAAATCAAGGTTTTCCTCATAAGGGGAAGATAATCAAGATAAACTCAAATAAAACATAGTTTAACTCAAAAGACCCCAACCCGATGTTACATATCAAAGCAAGACCCTCTAAGTTAACCAAAAGGCTAACAACTCAAAGACTTCAAAAATATCCTCGACAGCGTCCACGGCTAAACCTGGTCATCTGCACGTTACCCACGTGGAGGTAAATTCAAACAGGAAGGGTGAGTAAAACGATTCATAATAATGAATGTATAAAAATCAACATATAAAACGACGTCATATTCATATTCAACATATTGATATCCTTCAATAGGCCTCAAAGGCCACAACATCATAAATAATTCCAAATGACTCATAAATGCAAATGCAACAAGACTCAATGCATGTGGTACCAATCATAACAGCTTGATGAACACTGAGCCATGAACCCTCCATAGATCCCCATCAGTAGGATCGATTCTACTTGAGAACCAGAGCACATCAAAACACTTCACATCCGCACAATGGGATTGAAGCCAAAGTAATCGAGGTCCTGAACCGAAGTCCGGATGCACATGAATGTATGATGCACACGTCAATAATCATCCTCATAATAACAACATGGTGCATCATCATTCATCATATCCATCATCATCACAATCATCATCATATCTCATGTCATCATATAATTCATCAAACTCATGATAATATCATCATATTTTTCAATCAATACATCATAGAAATCATCATGTAATCATGTATACATCACATAAAACTCACAGTCATGCTCATGTTAATTCGTCAAAGAAATCACAGAATCAAACATCAAGGCATCGCTGTACATGATCAACATTCGCGAAACTCTGCTACATTCGCTGGCATGTTCGCTAGGCGAAGCAATATTCGCTAGGCGAATAATGCGATAACAGCAAATTCTGCTACGCACCAGAACCTAAATCCACCCAAATGTCCACACAATTCACTTCCCTAAATCATCCCTAAGGTCTTACGGCGATAAAGGCACAAAACCTACGGTTTATTAGGCCAATCCTGTATCATATTCACACCCTAGATCACAAATTCCCCTACAATTATCCCAAGGCATTAGAGTTACTCATTATCTAATATTTCTATCCCTTCAGGGTTAGACAAATAACAAATCAAGGTTTTGGCCACGAAGGCCTAACTTTTCCTTTTCCTCAATGAATTCCACGGTTAGGTTCACAATAACAAATTTAGGCCATGAAGGCCAAAGATCACTATTTCTCATATCCACCCTGAAAATCCCTTAAACCTTAAATCGACCTTAAATACATTGAAAGTTACACATGGAAAATCATGAAGGTAATACTCCTCATACCTTAATTGTCGATCAAAGCCTTCTCAAATCTTTCAGGGAACCTTTCGGAGCTTTTGCCTCAAATCTCCATCCTTAGTGCTCTGGCCTCAATTCTTCTCACGGTCTAACAAATGAATTCTAATCCCTTCACAATTTCCTTTTTGTTAAACCAAGTCTTGGGCCTCAAAATTGAGCTTTCCCATAATGCCCTCACTAACTCCTCTTAATTGTCCAATTTTTCCTAATTCAACTTATATTTATTTTAATTAATAATAATACTAATATATTCATATTATATACTATTAACTAAATAAATAACCCAAAAATGCATAATTCTCAATAACTCCACAAAACCACCAAAAATCACCGAAATGCGAATATTCTTATTTAAATAAATTAAATAAATATTCCAATTAAATTTGGAGTGTCACTTAAAAGAATTTTTGCCCTTGAAAATTACCTCAAGGAAACACAGTCGGATACGACTCCCTCATCTGATCTTCACGCTCCTAAGTCCAACTTTCTCCAGCTGGTCCTCCCCAAACCACCTTCACCAAGTCAATCTCTTTACCTCGCAGTTGCTTCACTTATCGTCCATCCATCCGAATAGGAAACGCCTCAACGGTCAAGTCATCTCTCACTTGTACATCATCCGTCTGAATCACACGCGATGGTTTGAAATGTACTTCCTCAAATGAGACACATGAAACACATCATGCAAATTTGCAAGCGATGGCAGTAAAGCAATCCGATATGCCACTTCCCCCACCCTATGCGAAATCTGATACAGACCAACAAAGCGCGATGTGAGCTTTCGAGACTTCAAAGCTCGACCAACACCAGTTACCGACGTAACTCTCAAAAACACGTGATCTCCCTCTTGGAATTCAAGTGCTTTCCTCCTCTTATCATGGTAACCCTTCTGACGACTCTATGACACTTTCATCTTTTCTTGGATCATCTTGATCTTTTCAGTCATCTCTTGCACAATCTTAGGTCCGAGTATAACACTCTCGCCTGACTCATACCAACACAAAGGAGTCCTACACCTCCTACCATATAAAGCCTCATACGGTGCCATTTCGATACTAGAATGGTAACTGTTATTGTAGGTAAACTCAATCAACGACAAATGACTATCCCACGATCCACCTTGATCCAACACACAAGGCCTCAACAAATCCTCTAAAGAGCGGATAGTTCTCTCTGTCTGTCCATCCGTCTGCAGATGATAGGCAGAACTCAACCTCAACTTATTACCCAAAGCTGTCTGCAAACTTTCCAAGAACCTCGACGTAAATCTCGGATCTCTATCAAACACAATACTCGAAGGAATACCATGCAGTTTCACAATCTGATCAATATATAACTCTGCAAGCTTCTGCAACGAATAATTGATCCTCATCGGTATAAAATGAGCCGATTTAGTCAATCTATCAACAATCACCCAAATCAAATCATATCCCTTCAAAGTCTTCGGCAAACTTGTCACAAAATCCATAGAAATGCTATCCCATTTCCATTCTGGAATAATCAACGGTTGCACCAGACGTGACAGTCTCTGATGTTCAATCTTCGACTTCTGACAAGTCAAACAAGCATACACAAACTCTGCAATTTCCTTCTTCATACTCGGCCACTAAAACAACTTCTTCAAATATTGATACATCTTTGTGGCACCAGGATGAATAATCAGCCCGCTTTTGTGACCTTCCTCAAGAATGCTCTTCTTGATTTCTGTCACCTCGGGAACACACACTCTATCTCTGAACCTCATCACACCATTCTCATTGATTCGAAAATCACCTCCGTTACCTTGATTGATTAACGTGAGATAATCCACCAAACTCAAATCAGATTTTTGACCTTCTCTGATCTCTTGAAGAATACCACTAGTCAACTTCAGTATACCCAACTTCACACTGCTATGAGTATCTTCACAAACCAAACTCAAATCTATGAATTGCTCAATCAGTTCTAACTCTCGAACCATAAACATCGACATATGTAAATACTTCCTGCTTAATGCATCAGCTGCAACATTAGCCTTACCCGGATGGTAACTCAATTCAAAATCATAATCCTTCAGAAGTTCAAGCCATCTTCTCTGCCTCATGTTCAACTCCTTCTGATCAAACAAATACTTCAGACTCTTGTGATCACTGAACATTTCGAATATGGACCCAAAAAGATAATGTCTCCAAATTTTCAACACAAACACCACAACGGCCAACTCTAAGTCGTGTGTGGGATAATTCCTCTCATGAACCTTCAGTTGTCTGGAAGCATAAGCAACAACCTGACCATTCTGCATCAGTATGCATCTAAGAACGATCTTTGATGCATCACAATACACCACAAAAGACTCACTCGGGTTTGGAAAAATCAACACTGGAGCAATCATCAACTTCTCCTTGAGTTCTACAAAACTCCTCTCACAAGAAACATCCCACACATAAGCTTGACCCTTTCGAGTCAACTGAGTCAAGGGCATTGCCAACTTTGAAAAGCCTTCTATAAACCTGCGATAATAACCAGCTAACCCAAGGAAACTTCGAATCTCAGTAGCAGACTTTGAAGTCTCCCACTGCAACACATCATCAACTTTTGACGGATCAACAACAATTCCTCCACTAGAAATCACATGGCCAAGGAAACTCACTTCCTTCAACCAAAACTCACACTTTGACAACTTGGCATAAAGCTTCTTGTCCTTCAAAACCTGCAATATAACTCTTAGATGTTGTGCATGCTCTTCCTCGGACTTAGAATATATCAAGATATCGTCAATGAACATTACCACAAACTGATCCAAATAAGGATGAAAAATCCTATTAATATACTCCATGAATACACTAGGTGCATTAGACACACCAAACGGTATCACAATATACTCATAATGTCCATACCTCGCCCTGAAAGCTGTCTTCGGAATATCATCAGGCTTAACACGAATCTGATGATAACCAAACCTCAAATCAATCTTGTTAAACACACAAGCACCCACCAATTGATCCATCAAATCATCAATCCTAGGAAGTGGATACTTATTCTTAATTGTTACCTTATTCAACTGTCGATAATTCATACACAATCTCATGCTACCATATTTCTTCTTCACCAACAACACAGGAGCACCCCACGGAGAAACACTCGGTCGAACAAACTTCTTCTCAATCAAATCTTCCAACTGTTTCTTCAATTCCACTAACTCAGATGCAGACATCTGATAAGGAGCCATCCACACATGACTAGTGCCCGCTATCACATCAATAGTAAACTCTACCTCACGGTTAGGAGGTAAGTCAATGTTACCTGGAAACACCTCTGGAAATTCCCGAACAACTGGTAGCTCTACACTCACTGCTTCATAATCAACTTGAAGTGATGCAAACAATACAAACATCTGAGCCTCATCTTCCAAGAGTTCTTCTACTTGCTTGGCAGATACATACATCAGCTCTCCACCATCACCAAACTCTGGGAACCTCACAGTTTTGCTGTAGCAATCGATATGAACATAGTTGTACTCCAACCAGTTCATTCCAAGAATAACATCAATTTGATGCAAGGGTAGACATACCAAGTCCATCACAAAATTCTTATCATAAATGGTCAAAGGGCAGCTCAAACAGACTAACGCAGTAATCACAGAACCATTAGTCGGGGTATCTATAACCATACTCCCAATCGTAGAAGATAATTTCAAATTCAACCTCTTAGCACATTCAAGCGAAATAAACGAATGAGTAGCACAAATATCAACTATAGTAATCAATTCAACATCATTAATAAAACAAGTACCTCTGATCAATTTATCTGTCTTGGATTCTTCTGCACCGCTCAAAGCAAACACTTTGCCATTTATCTGAGCAGCAATAGCATTCTTCCTTGGCTGCTGACACTGGGTACTGATATGAACCTTCTCTCCACAGTTGAAGCAAGTCGGAGCTTTGTCTTTACATTCATTAACTCTATGACCTCTCTTGCCACAACGGTGACATCTCAGTGCCCTACAAGCTTCAGCATGGTGACCTTGCTCGCCACACTTATAACACTTACCTGGAGCATTAGCCGATCCCCCACTTGACTTTTTCCCATTGTCATACCCCAAATTTGTCCTATTTTGGTATTTAATAAACGTCCTACTGCCACATGACTTCTGGCCATGACTCTCTAAGGTTTTGTTATGAAGACTTTTCGTTATACTCATTGTGGTGATAATCCATGGCGTTATGCTGAACTATTATGGGAGGAGCGCGCCTCCAGCCCCTTGTACCCAAACTTGTGTGTGTCCTCGTTCTCACGATCAGACAGACATGATATGATCAATGACATGAAGTACATGATTGGATCTATCTTGCCACACAGTTTCAAGAAATTGGCACCCTATTTCAAATTAATTACGAACTTCTCTAAAGGTTGTTTAAGTCTCACTACAAGTTGCTTGCCCATAATTCGAGTTGTGCAAAGATACTTCACATGATGCTTCTAGACACGACCGATTTTGCCTCAAGCTTTGTTCGAATTGATTACAAGCGTCGAGCTACCTTTGGATTCTAAATCAGTTTGTGACAAACTTAGATTTAGCTTGCAAGTTTCGAGTCATAATTGAACTAGAATGTAGATGCAATTCGTCTAGAAGATATTTCGATTCATTTTAAAGATTTATAGTATAATGAGTTAGTTCCTAACCATACAAGCTATGTTTGAGGAATGGAATGCCCTTATTATGCAAATCCATCAGTCTCAAGGTCAATCTCATCAATATGGATATGATTAAAGGGACGCCTGATTTCAGATGAAATGGAAAGCGTACACTCTCCTCCTAATGAGTAGTTAGTTAAGACAATGCTCACTTTCCGTAACTCATAATCCGATGAAATGTGATTAAGGTATTTTAATACTTAAATGGTGGGAAGTTGATTTAAGTCTATGTTGGTCTTCGGGGCTAGAAGTCAAGTTGGTTTATGTAATTCAAGACGTATGTGAGTTACTTCCAAACACAAAACCAAGTTCTGAAAATTAATACTACACACCAAATCGTGTTGAATTTATCTTAAGTGGATGAAAAGATTCAAATCAAGTTTGTTTTAATTTGTCCTCATTTTCTTTAAGCCATAATCAAATAGAGCCCATATGAGTGGTATATGCTTGGCGTGTTGTTTTTGCCTTCTTTGCGCATTGTTGTTGTTGCCTGGGACTAAATCTTGGCCAAGAAAAAAATAATAAATAGTGAGAGGCCTCAAGTCAAAACTATGGCATGTGTAAATTCTCTGCATTCATGAATTAGGATACAAAGTCTGGCTAGTACAAAGGTTACAATGATGATTTATCCTAAAGGTACTTGCTAAGTGATGAACTAAAAGCATCACACTGATTAAAGTCACATAAATCATAGGGCAGGATATGTGAATGGAGATCATATCATACAATGTCGCTTAATATGATTCCCTGTGCGAGATGGCGAGTTTGTCCTCGGTGTGGCGGCAAGATCATGACTTGATATTGCCATTCGTCAAAATGGATGTTGTGTGCTTCAACAAGTTCAGCAATTATTCAAAAGGAAAAGCCATGGAAATCTGCAGACGGGTTAAGACGCACAAGGAAAAGCTGGCACAGGATTGTTGTCGGCACTTCTCCTTGTCGTACCTAACCGTTGTTAGGCCAAAGTCCCCCTAGGCGCACACATAAATAAGAACAGAAATGGTTGGTACAGTATACAATTCTTCTCTGGTCACCTGAAACAGATAAGTAATATTAAATTACAATCAACAAGATCGTCACTGGTGCTACTAGATGAGATTGGTGCAGGAACAAACCCCTTGAAGGAGCAGCATTGTGAATGTCAGAATTGGAATCTTTTGCCTAAGACGGTTGTTTATCGACAATAGCAACGACTCATCACGGTGAACTTAAGACCCTAAAATACAGTAATAAAGCCTTTGAAAATGCATGTATAAAGTTTGATGAAGTAAATTTGAAGCCAACTTACAAAGTTCTCTGGGGCATACCTGGGCGCTCAAATGCAATCAATATATCCGAGAGGCTGGGACTACCATCTGTTGTTATAGATACTGCTCGTAAGCTATATGGTTCTTCAAGTGCGGAGATTGATGAGTTAATTACTGATATGGAGAAGTTAAAACAAGATTATCACCGGCGATTAACCGAAGTACATTATTATCTGATACAATCCAGAAGACTTCACAGTAGTCTATTGAACACCAAAAGGGCCTGAAATTTGTTCTGAAATCTCCTCCCAGCAATTTACTGCTCCATCTGCTTCTGCCGAGAAGCTTACATCAGCTTCCTTGTTGCCTTCGTCTACTGCTATTACTGAGAATTCTGTTTCAGCTGTATCCAATAATGAAGACAGATACAAGGAATCTTTTAGTAGGTCAAATCCTTTGAAGGATAATCAGAAGAAACTACAAAAGAAAGGCCATTGAACTGTTTAATATGTTGAAAGAGAAAGATGATTTTGTATGGACAGTTATTATATCTGGTTTTGTGAGTAATGAGTAGTACGAGGAGGCTTTGCGTTGGTATGTTCGGATGAATCAGGAAGGGTGCAGGCCAAATCCTGTAACTATTAGTAGTGTTTTTGCTTCTTCAGCTGCTTTGGTGGCACTAAATGAAGGGCTTCAGATTCATTCCCATGTTCTGAAGATGAACCTGGAACATGATCTTTCAAATACAAAATTCTCTTATATCATTCTATGCCAAGTGTGGAGACATAACCGATGCCTACAAGATCTTCATAGATGTCGATGAACCAAATGTTGTCTCATATAACTCAGTCATCAATGGCTTTGCACAAAATGGCTTTGGCAAAGAAGCTCTCAATATGTATAAAAAATGCAGAGTGAAGGCCTTGAACCCAACCATGTTACTTTCCTTGCGGTTCTTTCAGCATGTACTCATGCAGGATTGATTGAAGAAGGACGGAATTTATTTAACACCATGAAATCTCATTACCGAATTGAGCCAGAAGCTGATCATTACGCTTGCATGGTTGATCTACTAGGGCGTGCTGGTTTTCTTGATGAAGCTTTTGATTTAATCTGTTTGATGCCGATAAAGCCTCATTCTGGTGTTTGGGGGGCTCTTCTTGCTGCAAGCAAGGCTCATCTACGTCTTGACCTTGCTAAGTTTGTAGCTCAACATATTACCGAGCTGGAGCCTGCAAAATTTTCATGAACAAGAGATAATCAAACTATAGTATCAAGAACAACTACAACACGCAATAACAGTTCAAGCTCTCCATGAAAACCACAACATAACTTGTCTGCATCTTTCATCACCGCACAATGAAGCTTCACAATTCACAAATCCTTCGCAAGCCACAATCGACAAAATAACAACATTTCCATTGTAACAACAATCACAATTACAGCTCAAACCGACGACAGTGATATTGAGTTGACTTTCAGCTACAGCTCGAACCAACAACAACAACTGAATTCCCATAAGTCATCATCATCCTCCGTTTGCCTTTATATCCATGCGGTCTTCACTGTTACCACAATGATCTACAAGAAATGAACCAAGAGTAATTAATGAGTATACTCCAAATGGTAAGAGATTCAAGTGACCAAGAGAATTCATTACCTTGTATGCCAAAAAACCGTGGACGCCATCACTTCGTACCCAGTTGTTACCAAATTCGACAAACTTCTGCTCCGAATCACCGATGCCAACAGGACACCTTCAGACATCAATGTCTTCAATACCTCAACTTATGGTAATCAGCCATCAACCCCTCACGTTGTATTTCCTGGACTGAGTGGAGGACCAATGGCCTCACTGGCAGTTTCCCCCTGCAAGACCTGTTTCTCTAGGTCCACAATTAGATGTTGAATAAGCCACTCCACATCAAGTTGAAGCCGGTATATAAAAATCAAAAAAAATTTGATTAGAGTAATCAAATATAGGATTATGCATAAAAAAGGAAGCAAGAATCAAAATTAGCAAGGCATCCCAAAGCTCCACAGAACCTGCTACTCTATCCATCAAACTTATACATGTTTAGACTAAAAATCCCAGTGATGCAAACAACAGACCTCACACTGTTCTAGCCGGGCTTCAGGCATGCGGTGATCTTTCAGTGATTATGTTGAAGACTTTCCTGGGCTGCAGGGATGTTAAAGCTGTTGTTAGTATTGGCTGCTGTTGCAATCTACTATCTGAAGAAAGCAGTAGGGATGGTGAATCTCAATGAGGGATTCCTATGAATCATTACCACAGCAGAGCATGTTGCGAAGCCTTAAACGGCGTAATCGTCTGTGAGTAATAGGTGAAGTACCACTAGAGGAGTCATGCCAAAACTTCTACACCACTCTGCCCCAAATAAGGATAAGCACAGGTCATGAGTCATCCAAGCAAAGACGAGAGTCATCGAGCTATTCTATGAGAACCAGATGAAATACTTACATAACTCCACGTCCTGCACGTGTATCATTGAAAGTCTAGCCTTCTTCCATGGCCAGGCTGATGCTTGTTGTCCATTGTGCAAGTTAAGGCTCCTTGGGTTTACCTTCAAATAACAAGCAATTAGTGTCAAGACTTCTAACAATATGAATAGAACAGAGTATGAACAAAACGACTCAGAAATTTTGCTTAAGTTGCATAACACAACAGGTGGTGCAAAAATAATGTAACCACAGTCAAATCCCAGCTTTCACACGGTAAAAATAAAGGGTAAAAGTAGATATTTTGGAGCTCACTACAGACAAAACGTAGAAGTCACTATCACTCATATCCCAGAGAATCAGAAATCGTGGTATTAGCACCTAACGGAATTGTACCACCCAAAGGCACCTCATCGTCCTACCTCACACGATAACAAGCATTTCTTTCAGTAATTTTCAAATTCTCACACGCACCAAAAACCCTAAAAATTCCCTATAAATACCACTCTATTCATTGGCAAAAAAGGAGAAAAGAAAACCTAGCGAAGCTCTGCGAATTTAATCAACAAAATACCTAAAATCACTCTGAGTTCTCCCTAAAAGTTGATAGAGCTTCACATTGAAGCTCTAGCCAACTCGAGCTTAACCATACACTCACACTCGACACAACCAGAACACGGTAAAAGAGAAGAAGCGGACCCAAGTGACGAAGAAGAAAACGCAGGAAAGGGACAGAAAGCTTGTTACCTCATCGAAGTTGATTCGTCGGACCGGCTCCAGTTAGTAAGTTCATTTCTCATTTTCCTCAATTTCTTGCTATCGTATCGTTTACCTTGGATAACTGAATAGATATCTTTTACATTGTTTGAACGGTTTGAAAGATGGTAATGTGAGTTTAGATTGAGTTTTACACTCAGAAGAAGAAAGGGGGGTGTTGAGTATTTAGAAGGAGAAAGTTTGTTTCTCTTTCGTAAGAATGGGGAAAGGCAGATTAAGAGATTGAGATAAGAGGTGACCTTGGTTTAAAAGCCTCAGATTATGGATGAAGCATGACTTAAACGACATAGTTGCTAGTTAGTATTGTAGAGTGTATTTATCAGTTGTGCTTCCCAAATCCACACACGTGCCTTTTCCCTACGGCACTTTAGATTTTTTTTACCGATACAACTTTTGTTTTTTTTCATTATCTTACGGTTACTATCACCTTAGTCGTTGGTGAATTATCAGGGTTAGGAGACTTTATGTATTGTGGTTCACCATAGGGAGAACCTTGGACCGTGTGGATTTTTGGCCCTTTTGGGCTTTTGTTGTTTGCTGTTGGGTTTTATAAGTTATGTCGTGGACCGGTTTATGTTAGAAAAAGAAGAAAGTTTTTTTTTTTCATTAAAAATTTGGTCCATAACTAATTAGTTTATTATTCTTAACAAAATTGAAATCATAATCCATTCTAATTAATACTTCCAAACCTTTTCCTCATTAATTCATGAAAGTAGTGAGCTCTTGAGATCTAGCATCTCTTGGGCTCTTAAGCGACCGCTCTCGAGGTGCACACCTTGAGTTGTGGTCGCTTCGTCTTTCATCTCTAAATTACCCAACCTCGTTTAAACCTTCAAAAAATCACAAGCCCTAATTCGAGCAATATGCTCACCCTAGTTTAACCGACATACGATAATATTTTCAAATTATTTTCATAATTAAATTACGAAAGTATCGAGTTCTTGGAGTCGTGCATTCCTTGAATTCGAGAATGGTTACTATCAAGGTGTACACTTTGAATAGTATACCATTCGAACTTTCGTTCCTAAAACACTTCTTAATTATTTGGACCAATACTTACATTGTCCAACAAACATATTTTATAATTAATTGAATGAAAAAGGTATCGTTGGAATCTAGCATTCCAGTAATATCCCGATTAATTGGTTGCGAGGCCGACGTCTCGTTTATCGATTAGTCGTCATTCCTCCTAAAGTTTTCAACCCATCTAACCCCGTTCCTCACTCGCGTGTGATCGAGTCTAAACACTAGTATGTTTCTAAACTGTACGTCAAATTCAAATCATTTTTCTTAATCAAATTACGAAAGAACTGAGTTCTTGGAGTCTCGCACTCCTTGAATTCTTGAATGACAACTATTGAGGCGTACGCCTTAGGTAGCGTGTCATTCGACCTTTCGTCTAAAACACGCGCCTTAACTATTTGGACAAGTATTCACTGTCCATTCAAATACAATTTCCTAATTAATTGAATGAAAAAGGTGTCGTTGGGATCTAGCATTCCAACGATATCCCGATTAATTGGTTGCGAGACAGACGTCTCGTTTATTGAGTAGTCGTCATTCTCCCTCAAAATATCTAACCGACCTTATCTTCTTCGCCTTTGTGCAATCGAAACCCTAACTACCTATTCAACCTAACTCTCTCTTTCTCGCCCCCGTGCGATTGAACTATCCTTTAAACACAATTCTCTTTCCTCGCCCTCGTGCGATTTCCAACTCAAACACCTTACCTAGAACATTGTTTAGTCCCTTCTTCCGCGCATAACAAACTCGCGCTTCAGCCTCCCCTAGCGAGCAGACAAGCCAATGTTTAGCAGTTAGAATGCGACCTAAACACTCGTTCGTTCCCATACCAAACCTTTTTACCGTAGTTAGCCGAACTACGGCTGCTCTGATTCTTCATTCTCTTCTGAATGTAAGATACGTAGGCACAAGATTGCGATGATCTTGGCGAGCACAATCCCCTACCTTTTCCCGTAGTCCCACGAACTACGAATGCTCTGATTTTCCACTTCTTATAAGTGAAGATACGTAGGCACAAGGGCCCCAATCCTTGGCGAGCACCCTATCTTAAAACCACACATTCCCCCTATAGGAGAAACCTTAGAAGAAAACAAACAAGCGTAGCTAACTTTACTCTCGAATCGATCAAGAGGTTCCCGTTGAGTACAACAGACGTAGAGGGTGATAATACCTTCCCTCCGCGTAACCGACTCCCGGACCTAGAATATTGGTTGCGATGACCATGTTCTTATCTCCCTAAAGGTTTTATCGATATTTTCCTATTCCATCCTTGGAATGAATAAAGTTCGGTGGCGACTCTGTTTCGAACAGTATTTTCTGCGGCCATCGCGAGGATCGTATTTTTCGAGGTACGACAGATGACTTCTGGCCATGACTCTCTAAGGTTTTGTTATGAAGACTTTTCGTTATACTCATTGTGGTGATAATCCATGGCGTTATGCTGAACTATTATGGGAGGAGCGCGCCTCCAGACCCTTGTACCCAAACTTGTGTGTGTCCTCGTTCTCACGATCAGACAGACATGATATGATCAATGACATGAAGTACATGATTGGATCTATCTTGCCACACAGTTTCAAGAAATTGGCACCCTATTTCAAATTAATTACGAACTTCTCTAAAGGTTGTTTAAGTCTCACTACAAGTTGCTTGCCCATAATTCGAGTTGTGCAAAGATACTTCACATGATGCTTCTAGACACGACCGATTTTGCCTCAAGCTTTGTTCGAATTGATTACAAGCGTCGAGCTACCTTTGGATTCTAAATCAGTTTGTGACAAACTTAGATTTAGCTTGCAAGTTTCGAGTCATAATTGAACTAGAATGTAGATGCAATTCGTCTAGAAGATATTTCGATTCATTTTAAAGATTTATAGTATAATGAGTTAGTTCCTAACCATACAAGCTATGTTTGAGGAATGGAATGCCCTTATTATGCAAATCCATCAGTCTCAAGGTCAATCTCATCAATATGGATATGATTAAAGGGACGCCTGATTTCAGATGAAATGGAAAGCGTACACTCTCCTCCTAATGAGTAGTTAGTTAAGACAATGCTCACTTTCCGTAACTCATAATCCGATGAAATGTGATTAAGGTATTTTAATACTTAAATGGTGGGAAGTTGATTTAAGTCTATGTTGGTCTTCGGGGCTAGAAGTCAAGTTGGTTTATGTAATTCAAGACGTATGTGAGTTACTTCCAAACACAAAACCAAGTTCTGAAAATTAATACTACACACCAAATCGTGTTGAATTTATCTTAAGTGGATGAAAAGATTCAAATCAAGTTTGTTTTAATTTGTCCTCATTTTCTTTAAGCCATAATCAAATAGAGCCCATATGAGTGGTATATGCTTGGCGTGTTGTTTTTGCCTTCTTTGCGCATTGTTGTTGTTGCCTGGGACTAAATCTTGGCCAAGAAAAAAATAATAAATAGTGAGAGGCCTCAAGTCAAAACTATGGCATGTGTAAATTCTCTGCATTCATGAATTAGGATACAAAGTCTGGCTAGTACAAAGGTTACAATGATGATTTATCCTAAAGGTACTTGCTAAGTGATGAACTAAAAGCATCACACTGATTAAAGTCACATAAATCATAGGGCAGGATATGTGAATGGAGATCATATCATACAATGTCGCTTAATATGATTCCCTGTGCGAGATGGCGAGTTTGTCCTCGGTGTGGCGGCAAGATCATGACTTGATATTGCCATTCGTCAAAATGGATGTTGTGTGCTTCAACAAGTTCAGCAATTATTCAAAAGGAAAAGCCATGGAAATCTGCAGACGGGTTAAGACGCACAAGGAAAAGCTGGCACAGGATTGTTGTCGGCACTTCTCCTTGTCGTACCTAACCGTTGTTAGGCCAAAGTCCCCCTAGGCGCACACATAAATAAGAACAGAAATGGTTGGTACAGTATACAATTATTCTCTGGTCACCTGAAACAGATAAGTAATATTAAATTATAATCAACAAGATCGTCACTGGTGCTACTAGATGAGATTGGTGCAGGAACAAACCCCTTGAAGGAGCAGCATTGTGAATGTCAGAATTGGAATCTTTTGCCTAAGACGGTTGTTTATCGACAATAGCAACGACTCATCACGGTGAACTTAAGACCCTAAAATACAGTAATAAAGCCTTTGAAAATGCATGTATAAAGTTTGATGAAGTAAATTTGAAGCCAACTTACAAAGTTCTCTGGGGCATACCTGGGCGCTCAAATGCAATCAATATATCCGAGAGGCTGGGACTACCATCTGTTGTTATAGATACTGCTCGTAAGCTATATGGTTCTTCAAGTGCGGAGATTGATGAGTTAATTACTGATATGGAGAAGTTAAAACAAGATTATCACCGGCGATTAACCGAAGTACATTATTATCTGATACAATCCAGAAGACTTCACAGTAGTCTATTGAACACCAAAAGGGCCTGAAATTTGTTCTGAAATCTCCTCCCAGCAATTTACTGCTCCATCTGCTTCTGCCGAGAAGCTTACATCAGCTTCCTTGTTGCCTTCGTCTACTGCTATTACTGAGAATTCTGTTTCAGCTGTATCCAATAATGAAGACAGATACAAGGAATCTTTTAGTAGGTCAAATCCTTTGAAGGATAATCAGAAGAAACTACAAAAGAAAGGCCATTGAACTGTTTAATATGTTGAAAGAGAAAGATGATTTTGTATGGACAGTTATTATATCTGGTTTTGTGAGTAATGAGTAGTACGAGGAGGCTTTGCGTTGGTATGTTCGGATGAATCAGGAAGGGTGCAGGCCAAATCCTGTAACTATTAGTAGTGTTTTTGCTTCTTCAGCTGCTTTGGTGGCACTGAATGAAGGGCTTCAGATTCATTCCCATGTTCTGAAGATGAACCTGGAACATGATCTTTCAAATACAAAATTCTCTTATATCATTCTATGCCAAGTGTGGAGACATAACCGATGCCTACAAGATCTTCATAGATGTCGATGAACCAAATGTTGTCTCATATAACTCAGTCATCAATGGCTTTGCACAAAATGGCTTTGGCAAAGAAGCTCTCAATATGTATAAAAAATGCAGAGTGAAGGCCTTGAACCCAACCATGTTACTTTCCTTGCGGTTCTTTCAGCATGTACTCATGCAGGATTGATTGAAGAAGGACGGAATTTATTTAACACCATGAAATCTCATTACCGAATTGAGCCAGAAGCTGATCATTACGCTTGCATGGTTGATCTACTAGGGCGTGCTGGTTTTCTTGATGAAGCTTTTGATTTAATCTGTTTGATGCCGATAAAGCCTCATTCTGGTGTTTGGGGGGCTCTTCTTGCTGCAAGCAAGGCTCATCTACGTCTTGACCTTGCTAAGTTTGTAGCTCAACATATTACCGAGCTGGAGCCTGCAAAATTTTCATGAACAAGAGATAATCAAACTATAGTATCAAGAACAACTACAACACACAATAACAGTTCAAGCTCTCCATGAAAACCACAACATAACTTGTCTGCATCTTTCATCACCGCACAATGAAGCTTCACAATTCACAAATCCTTCGCAAGCCACAATCGACAAAATAACAACATTTCCATTGTAACAACAATCACAATTACAGCTCAAACCGACGACAGTGATATTGAGTTGACTTTCAGCTACAGCTCGAACCAACAACAACAACTGAATTCCCATAAGTCATCATCATCCTCCGTTTGCCTTTATATCCATGCGGTCTTCACTGTTACCACAATGATCTACAAGAAATGAACCAAGAGTAATTAATGAGTATACTCCAAATGGTAAGAGATTTAAGTGACCAAGAGAATTCATTACCTTGTATGCCAAAAAACCGTGGACGCCATCACTTCGTACCCAGTTGTTACCAAATTCGACAAACTTCTGCTCCGAATCACCGATGCCAACAGGACACCTTCAGACATCAATGTCTTCAATACCTCAACTTATGGTAATCAGCCATCAACCCCTCACGTTGTATTTCCTGGACTGAGTGGAGGACCAATGGCCTCACTGGCAGTTTCCCCCTGCAAGACCTGTTTCTCTAGGTCCACAATTAGATGTTGAATAAGCCACTCCACATCAAGTTGAAGCCGGTATATAAAAATCAAAAAAAATTTGATTAGAGTAATCAAATATAGGATTATGCATAAAAAAGGAAGCAAGAATCAAAATTAGCAAGGCATCCCAAAGCTCCACAGAACCTGCTACTCTATCCATCAAACTTATACATGTTTAGACTAAAAATCCCAGTGATGCAAACAACAGACCTCACACTGTTCTAGCCGGGCTTCAGGCATGCGGTGATCTTTCAGTGATTATGTTGAAGACTTTCCTGGGCTGCAGGGATGTTAAAGCTGTTGTTAGTATTGGCTGCTGTTGCAATCTACTATCTGAAGAAAGCAGTAGGGATGGTGAATCTCAATGAGGGATTCCTATGAATCATTACCACAGCAGAGCATGTTGCGAAGCCTTAAACGGCGTAATCGTCTGTGAGTAATAGGTGAAGTACCACTAGAGGAGTCATGCCAAAACTTCTACACCACTCTGCCCCAAATAAGGATAAGCACAGGTCATGAGTCATCCAAGCAAAGACGAGAGTCATCGAGCTATTCTATGAGAACCAGATGAAATACTTACATAACTCCACGTCCTGCACGTGTATCATTGAAAGTCTAGCCTTCTTCCATGGCCAGGCTGATGCTTGTTGTCCATTGTGCAAGTTAAGGCTCCTTGGGTTTACCTTCAAATAACAAGCAATTAGTGTCAAGACTTCTAACAATATGAATAGAACAGAGTATGAACAAAACGACTCAGAAATTTTGCTTAAGTTGCATAACACAACAGGTGGTGCAAAAATAATGTAACCACAGTCAAATCCCAGCTTTCACACGGTAAAAATAAAGGGTAAAAGTAGATATTTTGGAGCTCACTACAGACAAAACGTAGAAGTCACTATCACTCATATCCCAGAGAATCAGAAATCGTGGTATTAGCACCTAACGGAATTGTACCACCCAAAGGCACCTCATCGTCCTACCTCACACGATAACAAGCATTTCTTTCAGTAATTTTCAAATTCTCACACGCACCAAAAACCCTAAAAATTCCCTATAAATACCACTCTATTCATTGGCAAAAAAGGAGAAAAGAAAACCTAGCGAAGCTCTGCGAATTTAATCAACAAAATACCTAAAATTACTCTGAGTTCTCCCTAAAAGTTGATAGAGCTTCACATTGAAGCTCTAGCCAACTCGAGCTTAACCATACACTCACACTCGACACAACCAGAACACGGTAAAAGAGAAGAAGCGGACCCAAGTGACGAAGAAGAAAACGCAGGAAAGGGACAGAAAGCTTGTTACCTCATCGAAGTTGATTCGTCGGACCGGCTCCAGTTAGTAAGTTCATTTCTCATTTTCCTCAATTTCTTGCTATCGTATCGTTTACCTTGGATAACTGAATAGATATCTTTTACATTGTTTGAACGGTTTGAAAGATGGTAATGTGAGTTTAGATTGAGTTTTACACTCAGAAGAAGAAAGGGGGGTGTTGAGTATTTAGAAGGAGAAAGTTTGTTTCTCTTTCGTAAGAATGGGGAAAGGCAGATTAAGAGATTGAGATAAGAGGTGACCTTGGTTTAAAAGCCTCAGATTATGGATGAAGCATGACTTAAACGACATAGTTGCTAGTTAGTATTGTAGAGTGTATTTATCAGTTGTGCTTCCCAAATCCACACACGTGCCTTTTCCCTACGGCACTTTAGATTTTTTTTACCGATACAACTTTTGTTTTTTTTCATTATCTTACGGTTACTATCACCTTAGTCGTTGGTGAATTATCAGGGTTAGGAGACTTTATGTATTGTGGTTCACCATAGGGAGAACCTTGGACCGTGTGGATTTTTGGCCCTTTTGGGCTTTTGTTGTTTGCTGTTGGGTTTTATAAGTTATGTCGTGGACCGGTTTATGTTAGAAAAAGAAGAAAGTTTTTTTTTTTCATTAAAAATTTGGTCCATAACTAATTAGTTTATTATTCTTAACAAAATTGAAATCATAATCCATTCTAATTAATACTTCCAAACCTTTTCCTCATTAATTCATGAAAGTAGTGAGCTCTTGAGATCTAGCATCTCTTGGGCTCTTAAGCGACCGCTCTCGAGGTGCACACCTTGAGTTGTGGTCGCTTCGTCTTTCATCTCTAAATTACCCAACCTCGTTTAAACCTTCAAAAAATCACAAGCCCTAATTCGAGCAATATGCTCACCCTAGTTTAACCGACATACGATAATATTTTCAAATTATTTTCATAATTAAATTACGAAAGTATCGAGTTCTTGGAGTCGTGCATTCCTTGAATTCGAGAATGGTTACTATCAAGGTGTACACTTTGAATAGTATACCATTCGAACTTTCGTTCCTAAAACACTTCTTAATTATTTGGACCAATACTTACATTGTCCAACAAACATATTTTATAATTAATTGAATGAAAAAGGTATCGTTGGAATCTAGCATTCCAGTAATATCCCGATTAATTGGTTGCGAGGCCGACGTCTCGTTTATCGATTAGTCGTCATTCCTCCTAAAGTTTTCAACCCATCTAACCCCGTTCCTCACTCGCGTGTGATCGAGTCTAAACACTAGTATGTTTCTAAACCGTACGTCAAATTCAAATCATTTTTCTTAATCAAATTACGAAAGAACTGAGTTCTTGGAGTCTCGCACTCCTTGAATTCTTGAATGACAACTATTGAGGCGTACGCCTTAGGTAGCGTGTCATTCGACCTTTCGTCTAAAACACGCGCTTTAACTATTTGGACAAGTATTCACTGTCCATTCAAATACAATTTCCTAATTAATTGAATGAAAAAGGTGTCGTTGGGATCTAGCATTCCAACGATATCCCGATTAATTGGTTGCGAGACAGACGTCTCGTTTATTGAGTAGTCGTCATTCTCCCTCAAAATATCTAACCGACCTTATCTTCTTCGCCTTTGTGCAATCGAAACCCTAACTACCTATTCAACTTAACTCTCTCTTTCTCGCCCTTGTGCGATTGAAACTTCCTCAAACATATTTCGTAATTATTCGAATGAAAAAGGTGTCGTTGGGATCTAGCATTCCAATAATGCCCCGATTAATTGATTGCGAGGCCGACGTCTCGTTTATCGAATAGTCGTCATTCTACTTACCTAATCAAACGCCTATTTCTTGCCCCCGCGCAATCGAAACCACAAACCTATTCGAATATATCCTCTAACCAAAATCTCCAATACGATAAACACAAATTCCTCGCCCTCGTGCGATTTCCAACCAAAACGCCTTGCCTAGAACATCGTTTAGTCCTTTCTTCCGCGCATATGAACTCGTGCTTCAGCCTCCCCTAGCGAGCAGACAAGCCAATGTTTAGCAGTTAGAATGCGACCTAAACACTCGTTCGTTCCCATACCAAACCTTTTTACCGTAGTTAGCCGAACTACGGCTGCTCTGATTCTTCATTCCTTCTCGAATGTAAGATACGTAGGCACAAGATTGCGATGATCTTGGCGAGCACAATCCCCTCCTTATCCCGTAGTCCCACGAACTACGAATGCTCTGATTTTCCA
This sequence comes from Lathyrus sativus, assembly GCA_963859935.3. Lineage (NCBI taxonomy): Eukaryota > Viridiplantae > Streptophyta > Magnoliopsida > Fabales > Fabaceae > Lathyrus > Lathyrus sativus. The sequence goes on along the minus strand of OZ012737.1, from coordinate 217,468,697 downwards.
CTTCTTACAAGTGCAGATACGTAGGCACAAGGGCCTCAATCCTTGGCGAGCACCCTATCTTAAAACCACCCATTTCCCCCTTATAGGAGAAACTTTAGAAGAAAACAATTAAGCATAGTTAACTTTACTCTCGAATCGATCAAGAGGTTCCCGTTGAGTACAACGGACGTAGAGGGTGCTAATACCTTCCCTCTGCGTAATCGACTCCCGAACCTAGAATATTGGTTGCGATGACCATGTTCTTATCTCCTTAAAGGTTGTATCGATATTTTCCTATTCCACCCTTGGAATGAATAAAGTTCGATGGCGACTCTGTTTCGAACAGTATTTTCCGCGGCCATCGCGAGGATCGTATTTTTCGAGGTACGACAGATGGCGACTCTGCTGGGGAATACGCATTGCCCTATGCAAGAGAGAGTCAAGCCTAACTTGACTCGATTCGAGAATACTAATCTTTTCTTAATTGTTTTCTTATGTTTATTTTTTCTTATTGTTTATTTATTGCTTTCTCTTTCTATTATATGCTCTGTATTATATTTACTTGTCGGATTCTGGGAATATATCACAAGTAAAGCTCTACACCCGAGCTTTGGAAAAAGAAGAGAGAAAACCTAGTTTAGAATTGGTAGTAATTAGTGTTAATCCCCAAGGACTCGCTCCTTGTGGGCCTAGCATGAAAGCTCCTCCAGAATAGATCTTTTCGTAGATCCTATCGTAACGCAGCTAGCCTGTTGCACGATTTGATTCATGAAGGGTCCGTGACTCTAGGAACCGCTCTTAGAACCAGTTTCTATATTGGTAGTCGCGTAGTGTTAGTCTCCGAGGACTCGCTTCTCGTGGGCCTAGCATGAAGACTCCTCTCGAGAGAGATCCTTTGGTATTACCATCATAATGCAGCTCGCCTGTTGCGTGATGGTGGTGTCATTGGTATCTCGTAGAAACTATCCCGTGAGTGGGTTATTTTGGGTAAAGAATCTAGAGCTATCTTTGTACCTATTAGGAGGGTGGGAGATACTTGTGATAACCTGGATCCTGCACTGTTGCATTCATAAGCATTTACATATGCATCATAACTTACACTAGCTTTATTTTCAGGGAAGCATTTATATTGACAGGTTGACATACATTCACAATGGCCACGAGTTCAGAAAAAAGAAAGACTATTCAGCTTAAAGCACTCAAACCCGATGTCAGTGCAATCATGAATTGTTTGAAAGAAATGCCTTCGGTCTTCAAGAAGACTTTGATAGGAAGGTTCGGTCAAGTAATTAATCTGTTAACAATGGAAGTGCAGATTCCCGCTATTACAGCCTTAGCACAGTTCTACGATCCGCAAATGAGAAGCTTCTTGTTCCAAGATTTCTACTTAACACCCGCTATTGAAGAGTTTGAGGGGTTTCTAGGCTTCCCTATCAAAGGTAGGGCACCCTATACCATGATAGGTCAGACTCCAGAAGTGGAGGAGTTGGCAGACGCTCTCCAAATCTCAATTTCAATAGCCAAAGCTGGATGGAAGAAAAGAGAAGAATTCTTTGGATTTAGAAGTATTATGCTAGAAAAGGAGGCAATTAAGATGTTGAAGAATAAACAATGGGATGCTTTGGTAAATATATTGGCTCTTATCATATATGGGCTAATATTATTCCATACTTTCGAAGATTTTGTTGATTCTGCGGCTATCAGTGTTTTTTGGGCTGTTTGGAAGAAAGAGCAAAGCCCAGTATACCCTCTCTTGGCCGACGTTTTTTACACCTTGCACCTTCGTCATGAAAGAAAGGGTTCCGTGTTGACATTCTGCCTCCCTATTCTCTACAAATGGCTTACTTCTCATGTATTTAAGCGTCATGCTACTATCCCTAATTTGAACAGTGGGGAATGGGCTCAATTGCTAATATCTATTTCTGAGAGAGACATCACTTGGTACCCTAATAAGTTGGGAGTAGGTGAAATTATCATGAGTTGTGGTAGCTTCTGCAATGTGCCATTGATTGGGTCTAAGGGTTGTATAAGCTATAATCCTATACTAGCGATACGACAATTTGAATATCCAATGTTGGGGAAACCTGAAGATAAAGAGCTAGGAGAAATGATCCTTCATGAGAGAGGTGTTGAAAATCCCTCACTTCTCTGCCAGATTGTACGATCTTGGCAGAAAGTTCATACCAAAGGGTCTGAGTTGAGGAAAAGGGATGGGGTGGCAAGAATGCCTTATCGACAATGGGTTCTGGAAAGGGTCAAAATGGTTAAGCTACCCTTTTCTGTTGAGGCACCTCCTAGACCCACCGCTCCGCAGCCTGTGCCCATATCAGTTGAAGAAGTGGAAGAGATGAGGCTCAAAATAGCTCGGCTAGGGAAAGAAAATGAAGACTTGCAAGTAAGACTTTAGGATGTGGTTAATGAAAAGAATCATATGAAGTATGAGATCGCAAGAAAGGACAAGCAAATTGAAGAAATGGGAAGCAGGATCGATGAAGAGGAGGGAAAGAGGAAAAGGACCAAGGTATGTATCAATCAAGCTGACAGTTGTTTAGATTCCCTCAAGGAGCAGCTAGAGTACGCTCATGCAAAATGGCGAGAAAATGAGCAATGGTATATTTTAGCCACTAAGAAGAGCAAGGAGCTCAGAGATACGTTAGGAGCTGAAGTTAAGACACTGAGTGCTGCGCTACGCCTTTCAAGAGCTGGCGAGGATAGAGAACGTCAACTCAAGGAAGAAGCCTTAAACGCATCTCGGATAACACCGGAGAATTGGCATAAGACTTGTGCTAAAATAGATGAGCTCGAAAGGTTCATAAAATATCAAGAGAACAAGATAGGAGCTGTTATGGAAGACAAAGCCATTTGGTCTGCTGCAAGGGACCAGCTAGCTCAAGATGTTGCCACATATGAGCAATCCATTCACATCATGAGGAACAACCGAGACATATACCGCAACAAGCTAAATGGATTGATAGAATTTTGCAATTGGTTGACCAAGGATCTAGTTTGGAAACATAGAGATGCTATGGAGGCCATCGATGACTCCACCGCTCCAGCCATTTGCGAGTTCATATATGTGTGCCAGGAAATGTTAGCAAGGTTCAAAGAAGAGCTCAAGGAGCGAGAAGCAAAAAGAAATGAAGTTTGAAGTTTTCTTTGTCTTATTTTCCTGTTGTTTGTTTGGAATGCTAACTTGTTTTCCTTGTTAGCTTCTGCTCTTGTTATGTTGGAACAATTCGAATGAATGAAGAGTAGTTATTTTGTTTTATTTGTTCTCGTGTTGTTTGAATGTCTGATAAGTAACTAATCGTTATAAATGCTTCCCTAAAAAGAATAAAAATGCAATCATACTCATAAGCATAAGCATTTTTGCACCTTCACCCGACATTACAGCTCATGGGACTTTTTTCTTTCAAAACTCAGAAAACTGAAAGCTGACTATTCGACATCGTTACGAGACTCGGCACAATTACCAAATGACGTTGGAACAGATGGAAGAGACTCAGAACATCATGAGAGGCGACATTGACGCCCTCCGGGCGAAGATGGACCAGCTGCTGGATACGATGATGACGTTGGCCCAAAAGGAAGACAATGCTGCAATTTTGGCTGATGCTAGGAAGGCGGCTGACAATATAGGAACTTCTGGGATTGTTAAGACCCCACCTCCTGTTCATGTGGACCTTACTAATCATTCTACGTCCGCACATCATGGCTCAGAAGTGGAAATGGATGAACAATATGATGCTTTCTTCCAACCTCCTCCGCCACCTCATCCCCAACATAATGCGGGGGCTGCAATTGATCATTCTGCTGATAGACTGCGAACTGTTGAAGAAAGGATTAGGTCCTTGGAGGTCCAGAAGACTCCAGGCTTAGATGCTGTTGATATGTGCTTAGTTCCCGGGCTGGTAATACCAAAGAAGTTCAAAGTCCCAGACTTTGAAAAGTATAAGGGGGTCAGCTGTCCAAAAACCCATCTGAGAGCATACTGTCGCAAGATGGCTGCTCACATTGACAATGACTTGCTCTTAATACATTACTTCCAAGATAGCCTCAGTGGGGCATCGTTGGAATGGTATATGCAGTTAGAAAAAGGACAAATCAGCACGTGGAGAGATCTAGCAGATGCGTTTTCACAACATTATCAATATAATACTGATTTGGCACCAAATCGAACGCAACTGCAAGACATGACTCAACGTAACAACGAGTCATTTAAAGAATATGCCCAAAGGTGGAGAGAGTTGGCTGCCCGTGTTCAACCACCATTGCTGACTAAGGAGTTAACTGACATGTTTATGGGAACTCTACAACCGCAGTATCTGGACCGCATGCTTGGGTCCAGTTTCCCTAACTTTGCTGAAGTAGTGTCAGTAGGTGAAAGAATCGAGAGTACTTTGAAAAAGAATAAGGCTGCAGTCCCAATGAACGGAGGAAGAAGGCCTTTTATAAAGAAAAGGGAGGATGAGGCTAATGCCGTGATGAGAGGACAAAGGGACAGAGCTCCGGTGGATATCCAATATCCACAAGTAGCCGCAGTAGCCCATGCTCCTTACCAACAATCAGCTCAACAACAGAATCAACAACAGAATTATCAGAGAGTTCCTCCACCGCAATATCAGAATGCTCCGGCTCAGAGACAGCAAAGGCCGAGACAGCCAAGAAGACAACTCGACCCGTTGCCTATGTCGTATGGACAGATTTTTGCTCAGCTGAATCAGAGTGGACACTTAACGTTACGAGATTTGCGTCCAGCAATTTTTCCATATCCTCTTGGGTACGATGCCAATGCCCATTGTGAGTTCCATAAAGGAGCCCCTGGACACTCCATAGACAATTGCTATGCGTTTCAGAACCGGGTGCAAGACTTAATAGAATCCAAAGATCTCACTTTTACACCTAGAGGGGCCAACATTACGAAGGATCCGTTGCATAAACATGGAGGTCCTTCCGTCAATGCTGTGGAAGAGAACAGTGGTATGAGGCTAATTACGAGTGTTGAAGATGTCCGTACTCCGATGGCCGTTATCGGAGAGCAATTGAAGAAGAGTGGGATGATTCCCCAAGAGGAGAATTTGACTGAAGACGTGGTAAAGAAACATCTACAAAGGTTCTTAGAGCAGGGGATAATACAAATAGAGCGAAGAGATTCGAACGTAGCTGCTATTGATATTCAGTATGATGAAACAAGTGCTTATCCGACAAGGCGACTTCGACCAGCGCCAGTAGTCTTGCAGTACGATCCTTCGGAAGCCTTTCAACAGAGGCCCGCCCGACCAGCACCCGTAGTTATGCAGTATGATGAAGATGACGTCAACAGACAAAGAGCAGCACGACCAGCCCCGGTGGTAATAGAATATTCTGTCAATGAATCTGAGCCCAAAGTTTTTAAACAGGGGCCAGAGGGTCTAGTGATTGAGAATGACGCTGCCAAATGCGATGCAGTAGTGGGGCCTAGTGGAATGACCCGTAGCGGTCGTTTATTTGCCGCCAAGCCAGTGGAAGTGCCAGCCAGAAATAAAGAAAAAGCTACAATTGAACCACCAAGTGTTGAGCCACCTGTTGAGGTGTCATCACCAAAAGCAGCAGTGACACCAAAAGAAGCTGAGGAGTTTTTGAAGATCATCAGAAAAAGTGATTACAAAGTGATTGATCAACTAAACCAGACCCCTGCCCGAATTTCCATGCTCTCGTTGTTACTGAATTCAGAGGCCCACAGGTTGTCTTTGATGAAGGTGTTGAGCGCTGCGCATATTACTAAAGACATCACCGTGGCCCAGTTCGATGATGTGATAGCTAGCGTAACTACCGAAAACTTTCTTGGATTTAATGATGATGACTTGACTGCAGAGAAAAGAAACCACAATAAAGCTCTTCATATTTCTATCAAATGCCAAGACACATTGATATCCCGAGTCTTAGTGGATACAGGGTCTTCTTTGAATGTGCTTCCCAAGGTCACCCTGGAGAGAATGCCGGTAAAAGGAGTAAGCATGAAGCCAAGTGCTCTAGTGGTCAAAGCTTTTGATGGTTCCAGGCGTGCTGTGATTGGCGATGTAGACTTGCCAATAAAAATCGGGCCAACTGTCTTCACTATCACTTTTCAAGTAATGGATATTTATCCAGGGTACAGCTGTCTATTAGGAAGACCTTGGATTCATTATGCAGGAGCTGTTACCTCTACCCTTCATCAGAAGCTAAAATTTGTCAGTAATGACAAAGTAGTTCAGATTGGAGGAGAGGAGGATATCTTGGTTAGCCACTTAACATCCTTCAGGTACATTGAAGTTGAAGGGGAAATGGTGGAAACGCCTTTTCAATCTTTCGAAGTGGTGAATACATTAGCGGTGCAACGAATTTCAGAGGGTCAGAGTTCAAGATCAGCAATGGCCTCTTATGAAGAAGCTAAGATGGTTGTAGACAAAGGAAACGCCCAAGGCTGGGGCAAAATGGTGGAAGTGGCTGAAAAGTTTGACAAATTTGGGCTAGGATACCACCCTTCATCCAACACTGTGACGATTGCATATGGCAAGAAGCAGATTCCTCCTGTGGCAGAAGTCTTTAAAAGCGCTGGGCATATCTCCGACCATACCTCCGCCATGGTAATTGAAGATGGGGTTGATGACAGAGAAGCCTCCGCAAGCTGGGTCCGTCAGGCCGAACCTGGTGAAGAATTGAAGAATTGGAAGACCATCGAAATACCCCAGTTTTTCCCTCCTCAAAAGTAAAGTTTTAATTAATTGTCAAAACAAAAAAAAAAACCCTACGCTCTGCCCAAGGCGTAGCGGAGCTTTGTATCGGGCCCCCTGATGTTTCGAAACATGTTTTACATGAATAAATTTTGATTTGCATTCAATTTTGCTCACTTTCGTTTCTTTTTTTTTTTTTTTTTTTTTTTTTTCATAATTAATGGCATTTCTTTCGCACACTCACTTTCCTAAATAAGCTGCATAAATCATAAACATGCAGAGACACTGCCGAGGTCCTTGATATCGACACTGCTATAGGCCTTTATGATTTTGATTGTCCAATATACCAAGCAGATGAGGAAGACGAGAATGAGCTCCCCAACGAATTGGCTAAGTTGTTGCAGCAAGAAGAGAAGGTCATTATGCCGCATAAAGAGGATGTCGAGGTTATCAACCTAGGTTCAGAAGAAAATAGAAAGGAGATAAAGGTTGGAGCGTCTCTTCAAGATGTTGTCAAGGTAAAGCTGGTAGGGCTCCTCCGAGAGTATGCTGATGTATTCGCATGGTCGTACCAGGACATGCCTGGTCTAGATACAAACATTGTTGTACACAAACTACCACTCAAAGAAGGGTGTCATGCCGTCAAGCAGAAGTTGAGAAGAACTCGCCCCGATATGGCTCTGAAAATCCGTGATGAGGTCCAAAAACAATTCGATGCAGGGTTCTTAGCAGTGGCCAAGTACCCACAGTGGGTTGCAAATATTGTTCCCGTACCCAAAAAAGATGGAAAGGTCCGTATGTGTGTGGATTACCGCGACTTAAACAGAGCAAGTCCTAAAGACGATTTTCCATTGCCTCACATTGATGTGTTAGTAGATAATACGGCACAGTTCTCTGTTTTTTCCTTCATGGATGGGTTCTCTGGTTACAATCAAATTAAGATGGATCCAGATGACATGGAAAAAACCACGTTCATTACACCATGGGGCACATTCTGTTACAAGGTAATGCCATTTGGGTTAAAGAACGCTGGGGCAACATACCAACGTGCAATGGTAACGCTCTTTCACGATATGATTCACAAAGAGATCGAAGTGTACGTTGATGACATGATTGCTAAGTCCCAGACTGAAGAGGAGCATGTGGGTAATCTGGAAAAGTTGTTCGCCAGGCTGAGGAAGTTCAAGTTGAGACTTAATCCCAACAAATGTACATTCGGGGTGCGGTCCGGAAAGTTGTTGGGCTTTATCGTAAGCCAGAAAGGGATTGAGGTGGATCCTGATAAAGTAAGGGCGATTCAAGACATGCCTGCGCCAAAGACTGAAAAAGAGGTCCGTGGATTTCTAGGGAGGTTGAATTATATCGCAAGATTCATTTCACATCTCACAGCCACTTGCAAGCCAATTTTTAAATTACTCAGGAAAGACCAGCCGGTTGTGTGGAATGATGAATGCCAAGGGGCATTTGATGCAATCAAAGAATATTTGCAAGAACCACCGATCTTGATACCACCAGTTCCTGGAAGGCCGCTCATTATGTACTTAACCGTGCTAGAAGAGTCCATGGGTTGCGTATTGGGACAACAAGATGATACGCGCAAGAAAGAGCATGCTATATACTATCTCAGCAAAAAGTTTAACGACTGTGAGACAAGGTATTCTTTGCTTGAAAAGACTTGTTGTGCACTTGCATGGGCTGCTAGACGACTCAGACAATATATGCTGACGCACACCACATACTTAATCTCCAAGATGGATCCAATCAAATACATCTTCGAGAAACCTGCTCTTACCGGTAGGATAGCCCGATGGCAAATGCTGCTATCTGAATACGATATCCAATACACCACTCAGAAAGCTATAAAGGGCAGTGTGTTAGCAGATCATTTGGCCCATCAGCCAGTGGAAGAATACCAACCTTTAAGATTTGACTTTCCGGATGAGGATATCATGATGGCAATAGATTGCGAAGAGCCAGGACCAGATGAAGGGCCAGAACCAGGGGAGCGATGGACTCTTATGTTCGACGGCGCTTCTAACTCTTATGGACATGGAATTGGGGCAGTGATTACATCCCCCAAAAATTTTCACTTACCGTTTACGGCCAAACTCTGTTTCCCATGCACTAACAATATAGCAGAGTACGAGGCATGTATACTGGGGCTAGAAGAAGCCATTGACTTGAGAATCAAAACTCTCGATGTGTTCGGGGATTCTGCTCTAGTAATTTACCAGATAAGAGGCGATTGGGACACCAAGCATGAAAACTTAATTCCATACCGGGATTATGTAGCAAAATTGCTTCCTCGATTCGATGATATCACTTTTTCTCACATACCTCGAGAAGAGAATCAAATGGCTGACGCTTTGGCAACCCTGGCATCCATGTACAAGTTGATATGGCCAAATCATAGACCATCTATTGATTTGCGACGCTTTGAAGAGCCCGCACATTGTCTGACTGCTGATAAAGACGCAGAGGAAAAGCCGTGGTTTTACGATATAAAGCGATATCTTGAAAAGAACGAATATCCTGAAGGAGCCCTAGGTATCGACAAAAGAACTTTGCGAAGATTGGCATCTAACTTCTTCCTCAACGGAAATGTATTGTACAAGCGCAACCATGACACTGTTTTGCTTAGATGTGTGGAGAAACGTGAAGCTGAACAGATTATAAAGGACATTCATGAGGGCTGCTTTGGAACTCATGCGAATGGACACACCATGGCAAAGAAAATATTAAGGGCGGGCTATTATTGGCTTACCATGGAAGCAGATTGTTACCATCATGCCCGAACTTGTCACAAGTGCCAAATATACTCTGATAAGATCCATGTACCCACCACTCCATTGAACGTCTTAACCTCACCATGGCCCTTCTCCATGTGGGGAATAGACATGATTGGGATGATTGAACCAAAAGCTTCAAACGGTCATCGCTTCATACTTGTGGCTATAGACTATTTCACCAAGTGGGTTGAGGCTGCTTCGTATACCAACGTTACTAAGCAGGTGGTCACTCGTTTCTTGAAATACAACATCATATGCAGATATGGAGTGCCCAGCCGCATCATCACCGACAATGGGTCAAATCTCAACAACAAAATGATGGACGAGTTGTGTGCCAGCTTTAAAATAGAACATCATAACTCGACCCCATATAGACCCAAAATGAATGGAGCCGTAGAAGCAGCCAATAAAAATATCAAGAAAATCATCCAGAAGATGGTGGTCACATACAAAGATTGGCACGAGATGTTACCTTTTGCATTACATGGCTATCGTACTTCTGTACGAACTTCAACAGGGGCAACTCCCTACTCGTTGGTTTATGGCATGGAGGCAGTTCTCCCAATAGAGGTCGAAATCCCTTCACTAAGGGTTTTGATGGAGGCTCAACTTGACGAGGCCGAATGGGTAAAAACGAGGTTTGAAGAACTTAATCTCATTGAGGAAAAGCGCTTGACGGCCATATGCCACGGCCAGCTTTACCAGAGAAGAATGAAGAGAGCCTTCGACAAAAAAGTACATCCCAGGACATTCGCGCAAGGAGACTTAGTACTCAAGAGGATCATGGCTATGTATAATGAATCTAGGGGCAAATGGACGCCTAATTATGAAGGCCCATATGTGGTAACAGAGGCATTCTCTGGTGGCGCCCTAAAGCTCGCAACCATGGATGGGGAGGAATTACCTTATCCGGTGAATGCAGATTTGGTCAAGCGATACTTTGCCTAAAAAAGTGGAATAATAAAGCCGCTAAGTCGAAAACCCGAAAGGGCGACTTAGGCAAAATTGGCTATCCCAGTGAACCGAAAACCCGAAAGGGCGGTTCAGGCAAAATTAGGGATAAAATAAGAATAGGCCCGCTGAGTTGAAAACCTGAAAGGGCGGCTCAGGCAAAAAAGGGTGTCCCGGTGGATTGAAAACCCGAAAGGGCGATCCAGGCAAAAGTTAGGGGCAAAATTCCAAGGCAAAGTATCCATCCTGCATGATCGTTCGACCCTAGTACATAATCAAGAGATGTAATTGATCCGGCCATCTTTCTACGAAGCAAGGTGTTGAAGACTTCCCAAAGTTATAGGGACTATAGCAGTGTCAAGACTCAAAAGGGGCTCTAATTTTCTGTCATTATGTTTTTTCTCGCACTGTGATCACCTCATTAAGGGATTACATCTTTGTATATCTACCCATTCAAGGGTCAAATTAATATAAAGAGAAATTTCTCATTAAATTGTGTTCACTCTTTTACTTTATCTGATTGTTTGCAAATTAATTTTATTTTTGATAATTCATGCTCGAAACTTCAGCTAAAAAATATATAATCATAAAATATAACGAACTTGTTTTGACGAAGAGAGATGGTCTCCAAGAAACATATCAACAGGTAGAAGCTTTGAGTTAGTCGTCAGCTGCCCCGACTTGTCATCATGAAAGCTGTTCTAAAGGGTTTGTATGAGGTGGTTCCCTCCAGCACCGAGATCAAGATTTAAACTGGGGCAATCAATTCCCTGGTCGTCTTGGAGTGTCTAAATTTGGGATGTCGAGTAGTCTAGTTCTCTCACTACCCCATAGAAAGTCCAATCTTTTATTGGCTAACCACAAAAGCCACTCCAATTGGCACCCTCAATTTACCCTAAAAGTCCAGTCTTCATTGGCAACCACTAAAGGTCCACCCTCGCTGGCATCCTCAATAACCGAAGTCCAAACCATTTGGCAACTACTGAATTCAGCCCCTGGTGATGTCCCCGACAGGATTTCCTCCCCAGCATACCTGGTCGTTGCATTATCATAAGCACGACATACAGATTCATATCATAATCATATCGATCATTAGCATATCATTTGCATTCACATCGTGCACTTCCTAGCAGTTGCACCTTAGTGGCGTGTTTGGGCATCATAAAACATTACATTACATAGCAATATGGCAGGATCCAGGATCGGTTTGCAAGCACCTTGGTCAGTCCTCCAGGGAAGTTGGCAGTATGACTCCGAAAGGGTTTAACACCTCACGAGTTCGAGGAATTCTACTCCCCAGCAAGTCAGTCTTCAACCATGCAGTTGATGATGATGATCCCCAACAACTATTGCTCTATTGGCTCCCCAAGCAGAGGTTATCCTCAAAAGAGTTTCTTGAAGGCTTTCTCCCCTGCAGAGATTGGACAACGTTGTTCCTTTAAATAGGAATTTTAGCTCAATTATTCCTCAGCAAAAGTTTTGTTCGAGATACTGCTTTGGTATCATCGAAGAGCCTTAATGGATAAGGTACTGCTTCGATCACCCGAAGAATCTCAAGTTTTGTTCGAGATACTGCTTTGGTATCATCGAAGAGCCTTAATGGATAAGGTACTGCTTCGATCACCCGAAGAATCTCAAGTTTTGTTCGAGATACTGCTTTGGTATCATCGAAGAGCCTTAATGGATAAGGTACTGCTTCGATCACCCGAAGAATCTCAAGTTTTGTTCGAGATACTGCTTTGGTATCATCGAAGAGCCTTAATGGATAAGGTACTGCTTCGATCACCCGAAGAATCTCAAGTTTTGTTCGAGATACTGCTTTGGTATCATCGAAGAGCCTTAATGGATAAGGTACTGCTTCGATCACCCGAAGAATCTCAAGTTTTGTTCGAGATACTGCTTTGGTATCATCGAAGAGCCTTAATGGATAAGGTACTGCTTCGATCACCCGAAGAATCTCAAGTTTTGTTCGAGATACTGCTTTGGTATCATCGAAGAGCCTTAATGGATAAGGTACTGCTTCGATCACCCGAAGAATCTCAAGTTTTGTTCGAGATACTGCTTTGGTATCATCGAAGAGCCTTAATGGATAAGGTACTGCTTCGATCACCCGAAGAATCTCAAGTTTTGTTCGAGATACTGCTTTGGTATCATCGAAGAGCCTTAATGGATAAGGTACTGCTTCGATCACCCGAAGAATCTCAAGTTTTGTTCGAGATACTGCTTTGGTATCATCGAAGAGCCTTAATGGATAAGGTACTGCTTCGATCACCCGAAGAATCTCAAGTTTTGTTCGAGATACTGCTTTGGTATCATCGAAGAGCCTTAATGGATAAGGTACTGCTTCGATCACCCGAAGAATCTCATGCGTTTAGAGACACCACTTTGGTATCGCGAAGAATCTTATTGAATAAGAGGCTGCTTCGACCACCCAAAGGGGTTTCGTTTATACCACTTTGGTATCATCGGAGGACCTTAACGAATGAGGGGCCGCTTCGACCACCCAAAGGGGTTTGTTTATGCCAATTTGGTATCATCGGAGGACCTTAACGAATGAGGGGCCGCTTCGACCACCCAAGGAGGATTGTTTACACCGCTTTGGTATCATCGGAGGACCTTAACGAATGAGGGGCCGCTTCGACCACCCAAAGGGGTTTGTTTATGCCAATTTGGTATCATCGGAGGACCTTAACGAATGAGGGGCCGCTTCGACCACCCAAGGAGGATTGTTTACACCGCTTTGGTATCATCGGAGGACCTAAACGAATGAGGGGCCGCTTCGACCACCCAAGGAGGATTGTTTATACCGCTCTGGTATCGCGAAGGACCTTATTAGATAAGGGACTGCTTCGACCACCCAGAGAATATCAGGTTATCTTGTTCATCTTATTAACCTATTCATGGTACCTTTCACTTCTCTACCGGACAAATTTTGGGGTCTTCTTATATCTAATTGACTTCCACCTTAAAATGAACGCGATGCGACAGTTCATTCGCTCAGGTTTAAGGCAATTAGATAGGGGCATCTGTCATACCCCAAATTTGTCCTATTTTGGTATTTAATAAACGTCCTACTGCCACATGACTTCTGGCCATGACTCTCTAAGGTTTTGTTATGAAGACTTTTCGTTATACTCATTGTGGTGATAATCCATGGCGTTATGCTGAACTATTATGGGAGGAGCGCGCCTCCAGCCCCTTGTACCCAAACTTGTGTGTGTCCTCGTTCTCACGATCAGACAGACATGATATGATCAATGACATGAAGTACATGATTGGATCTATCTTGCCACACAGTTTCAAGAAATTGGCACCCTATTTCAAATTAATTACGAACTTCTCTAAAGGTTGTTTAAGTCTCACTACAAGTTGCTTGCCCATAATTCGAGTTGTGCAAAGATACTTCACATGATGCTTCTAGACACGACCGATTTTGCCTCAAGCTTTGTTCGAATTGATTACAAGCGTCGAGCTACCTTTGGATTCTAAATCAGTTTGTGACAAACTTAGATTTAGCTTGCAAGTTTCGAGTCATAATTGAACTAGAATGTAGATGCAATTCGTCTAGAAGATATTTCGATTCATTTTAAAGATTTATAGTATAATGAGTTAGTTCCTAACCATACAAGCTATGTTTGAGGATGGAATGCCCTTATTATGCAAATCCATCAGTCTCAAGGTCAATCTCATCAATATGGATATGATTAAAGGGACGCCTGATTTCAGATGAAATGGAAAGCGTACACTCTCCTCCTAATGAGTAGTTAGTTAAGACAATGCTCACTTTCCGTAACTCATAATCCGATGAAATGTGATTAAGGTATTTTAATACTTAAATGGTGGGAAGTTGATTTAAGTCTATGTTGGTCTTCGGGGCTAGAAGTCAAGTTGGTTTATGTAATTCAAGACGTATGTGAGTTACTTCCAAACACAAAACCAAGTTCTGAAAATTAATACTACACACCAAATCGTGTTGAATTTATCTTAAGTGGATGAAAAGATTCAAATCAAGTTTGTTTTAATTTGTCCTCATTTTCTTTAAGCCATAATCAAATAGAGCCCATATGAGTGGTATATGCTTGGCGTGTTGTTTTTGCCTTCTTTGCGCATTGTTGTTGTTGCCTGGGACTAAATCTTGGCCAAGAAAAAATAATAAATAGTGAGAGGCCTCAAGTCAAAACTATGGCATGTGTAAATTCTCTGCATTCATGAATTAGGATACAAAGTCTGGCTAGTACAAAGGTTACAATGATGATTTATCCTAAAGGTACTTGCTAAGTGATGAACTAAAAGCATCACACTGATTAAAGTCACATAAATCATAGGGCAGGATATGTGAATGGAGATCATATCATACAATGTCGCTTAATATGATTCCCTGTGCGAGATGGCGAGTTTGTCCTCGGTGTGGCGGCAAGATCATGACTTGATATTGCCATTCGTCAAAATGGATGTTGTGTGCTTCAACAAGTTCAGCAATTATTCAAAAGGAAAAGCCATGGAAATCTGCAGACGGGTTAAGACGCACAAGGAAAAGCTGGCACAGGATTGTTGTCGGCACTTCTCCTTGTCGTACCTAACCGTTGTTAGGCCAAAGTCCCCCTAGGCGCACACATAAATAAGAACAGAAATGGTTGGTACAGTATACAATTCTTCTCTGGTCACCTGAAACAGATAAGTAATATTAAATTACAATCAACAAGATCGTCACTGGTGCTACTAGATGAGATTGGTGCAGGAACAAACCCCTTGAAGGAGCAGCATTGTGAATGTCAGAATTGGAATCTTTTGCCTAAGACGGTTGTTTATCGACAATAGCAACGACTCATCACGGTGAACTTAAGACCCTAAAATACAGTAATAAAGCCTTTGAAAATGCATGTATAAAGTTTGATGAAGTAAATTTGAAGCCAACTTACAAAGTTCTCTGGGGCATACCTGGGCGCTCAAATGCAATCAATATATCCGAGAGGCTGGGACTACCATCTGTTGTTATAGATACTGCTCGTAAGCTATATGGTTCTTCAAGTGCGGAGATTGATGAGTTAATTACTGATATGGAGAAGTTAAAACAAGATTATCACCGGCGATTAACCGAAGTACATTATTATCTGATACAATCCAGAAGACTTCACAGTAGTCTATTGAACACCAAAAGGGCCTGAAATTTGTTCTGAAATCTCCTCCCAGCAATTTACTGCTCCATCTGCTTCTACCGAGAAGCTTACATCAGCTTCCTTGTTGCCTTCGTCTACTGCTATTACTGAGAATTCTGTTTCAGCTGTATCCAATAATGAAGACAGATACAAGGAATCTTTTAGTAGGTCAAATCCTTTGAAGGATAATCAGAAGAAACTACAAAAGAAAGGCCATTGAACTGTTTAATATGTTGAAAGAGAAAGATGATTTTGTATGGACAGTTATTATATCTGGTTTTGTGAGTAATGAGTAGTACGAGGAGGCTTTGCGTTGGTATGTTCGGATGAATCAGGAAGGGTGCAGGCCAAATCCTGTAACTATTAGTAGTGTTTTTGCTTCTTCAGCTGCTTTGGTGGCACTGAATGAAGGGCTTCAGATTCATTCCCATGTTCTGAAGATGAACCTGGAACATGATCTTTCAAATACAAAATTCTCTTATATCATTCTATGCCAAGTGTGGAGACATAACCGATGCCTACAAGATCTTCATAGATGTCGATGAACCAAATGTTGTCTCATATAACTCAGTCATCAATGGCTTTGCACAAAATGGCTTTGGCAAAGAAGCTCTCAATATGTATAAAAAATGCAGAGTGAAGGCCTTGAACCCAACCATGTTACTTTCCTTGCGGTTCTTTCAGCATGTACTCATGCAGGATTGATTGAAGAAGGACGGAATTTATTTAACACCATGAAATCTCATTACCGAATTGAGCCAGAAGCTGATCATTACGCTTGCATGGTTGATCTACTAGGGCGTGCTGGTTTTCTTGATGAAGCTTTTGATTTAATCTGTTTGATGCCGATAAAGCCTCATTCTGGTGTTTGGGGGGCTCTTCTTGCTGCAAGCAAGGCTCATCTACGTCTTGACCTTGCTAAGTTTGTAGCTCAACATATTACCGAGCTGGAGCCTGCAAAATTTTCATGAACAAGAGATAATCAAACTATAGTATCAAGAACAACTACAACACGCAATAACAGTTCAAGCTCTCCATGAAAACCACAACATAACTTGTCTGCATCTTTCATCACCGCACACTGAAGCTTCACAATTCACAAATCCTTCGCAAGCCACAATCGACAAAATAACAACATTTCCATTGTAACAACAATCACAATTACAGCTCAAACCGACGACAGTGATATTGAGTTGACTTTCAGCTACAGCTCGAACCAACAACAACAACTGAATTCCCATAAGTCATCATCATCCTCCGTTTGCCTTTATATCCATGCGGTCTTCACTGTTACCACAATGATCTACAAGAAATGAACCAAGAGTAATTAATGAGTATACTCCAAATGGTAAGAGATTCAAGTGACCAAGAGAATTCATTACCTTGTATGCCAAAAAACCGTGGACGCCATCACTTCGTACCCAGTTGTTACCAAATTCGACAAACTTCTGCTCCGAATCACCGATGCCAACAGGACACCTTCAGACATCAATGTCTTCAATACCTCAACTTATGGTAATCAGCCATCAACCCCTCACGTTGTATTTCCTGGACTGAGTGGAGGACCAATGGCCTCACTGGCAGTTTCCCCCTGCAAGACCTGTTTCTCTAGGTCCACAATTAGATGTTGAATAAGCCACTCCACATCAAGTTGAAGCCGGTATATAAAAATCAAAAAAAATTTGATTAGAGTAATCAAATATAGGATTATGCATAAAAAAGGAAGCAAGAATCAAAATTAGCAAGGCATCCCAAAGCTCCACAGAACCTGCTACTCTATCCATCAAACTTATACATGTTTAGACTAAAAATCCCAGTGATGCAAACAACAGACCTCACACTGTTCTAGCCGGGCTTCAGGCATGCGGTGATCTTTCAGTGATTATGTTGAAGACTTTCCTGGGCTGCAGGGATGTTAAAGCTGTTGTTAGTATTGGCTGCTGTTGCAATCTACTATCTGAAGAAAGCAGTAGGGATGGTGAATCTCAATGAGGGATTCCTATGAATCATTACCACAGCAGAGCATGTTGCGAAGCCTTAAACGGCGTAATCGTCTGTGAGTAATAGGTGAAGTACCACTAGAGGAGTCATGCCAAAACTTCTACACCACTCTGCCCCAAATAAGGATAAGCACAGGTCATGAGTCATCCAAGCAAAGACGAGAGTCATCGAGCTATTCTATGAGAACCAGATGAAATACTTACATAACTCCACGTCCTGCACGTGTATCATTGAAAGTCTAGCCTTCTTCCATGGCCAGGCTGATGCTTGTTGTCCATTGTGCAAGTTAAGGCTCCTTGGGTTTACCTTCAAATAACAAGCAATTAGTGTCAAGACTTCTAACAATATGAATAGAACAGAGTATGAACAAAACGACTCAGAAATTTTGCTTAAGTTGCATAACACAACAGGTGGTGCAAAAATAATGTAACCACAGTCAAATCCCAGCTTTCACACGGTAAAAATAAAGGGTAAAAGTAGATATTTTGGAGCTCACTACAGACAAAACGTAGAAGTCACTATCACTCATATCCCAGAGAATCAGAAATCGTGGTATTAGCACCTAACGGAATTGTACCACCCAAAGGCACCTCATCGTCCTACCTCACACGATAACAAGCATTTCTTTCAGTAATTTTCAAATTCTCACACGCACCAAAAACCCTAAAAATTCCCTATAAATACCACTCTATTCATTGGCAAAAAAGGAGAAAAGAAAACCTAGCGAAGCTCTGCGAATTTAATCAACAAAATACCTAAAATCACTCTGAGTTCTCCCTAAAAGTTGATAGAGCTTCACATTGAAGCTCTAGCCAACTCGAGCTTAACCATACACTCACACTCGACACAACCAGAACACGGTAAAAGAGAAGAAGCGGACCCAAGTGACGAAGAAGAAAACGCAGGAAAGGGACAGAAAGCTTGTTACCTCATCGAAGTTGATTCGTCGGACCGGCTCCAGTTAGTAAGTTCATTTCTCATTTTCCTCAATTTCTTGCTATCGTATCGTTTACCTTGGATAACTGAATAGATATCTTTTACATTGTTTGAACGGTTTGAAAGATGGTAATGTGAGTTTAGATTGAGTTTTACACTTAGAAGAAGAAAGGGGGGTGTTGAGTATTTAGAAGGAGAAAGTTTGTTTCTCTTTCGTAAGAATGGGGAAAGGCAGATTAAGAGATTGAGATAAGAGGTGACCTTGGTTTAAAAGCCTCAGATTATGGATGAAGCATGACTTAAACGACATAGTTGCTAGTTAGTATTGTAGAGTGTATTTATCAGTTGTGCTTCCCAAATCCACACACGTGCCTTTTCCCTACGGCACTTTAGATTTTTTTTACCGATACAACTTTTGTTTTTTTTCATTATCTTACGGTTACTATCACCTTAGTCGTTGGTGAATTATCAGGGTTAGGAGACTTTATGTATTGTGGTTCACCATAGGGAGAACCTTGGACCGTGTGGATTTTTGGCCCTTTTGGGCTTTTGTTGTTTGCTGTTGGGTTTTATAAGTTATGTCGTGGACCGGTTTATGTTAGAAAAAGAAGAAAGTTTTTTTTTTTTTCATTAAAAATTTGGTCCATAACTAATTAGTTTATTATTCTTAACAAAATTGAAATCATAATCCATTCTAATTAATACTTCCAAACCTTTTCCTCATTAATTCATGAAAGTAGTGAGCTCTTGAGATCTAGCATCTCTTGGGCTCTTAAGCGACCGCTCTCGAGGTGCACACCTTGAGTTGTGGTCGCTTCGTCTTTCATCTCTAAATTACCCAACCTCGTTTAAACCTTCAAAAAATCACAAGCCCTAATTCGAGCAATATGCTCACCCTAGTTTAACCGACATACGATAATATTTTCAAATTATTTTCATAATTAAATTACGAAAGTATCGAGTTCTTGGAGTCGTGCATTCCTTGAATTCGAGAATGGTTACTATCAAGGTGTACACTTTGAATAGTATACCATTCGAACTTTCGTTCCTAAAACACTTCTTAATTATTTGGACCAATACTTACATTGTCCAACAAACATATTTTATAATTAATTGAATGAAAAAGGTATCGTTGGAATCTAGCATTCCAGTAATATCCCGATTAATTGGTTGCGAGGCCGACGTCTCGTTTATCGATTAGTCGTCATTCCTCCTAAAGTTTTCAACCCATCTAACCCCGTTCCTCACTCGCGTGTGATCGAGTCTAAACACTAGTATGTTTCTAAACCGTACGTCAAATTCAAATCATTTTTCTTAATCAAATTACGAAAGAACTGAGTTCTTGGAGTCTCGCACTCCTTGAATTCTTGAATGACAACTATTGAGGCGTACGCCTTAGGTAGCGTGTCATTCGACCTTTCGTCTAAAACACGCGCCTTAACTATTTGGACAAGTATTCACTGTCCATTCAAATACAATTTCCTAATTAATTGAATGAAAAAGGTGTCGTTGGGATCTAGCATTCCAACGATATCCCGATTAATTGGTTGCGAGACAGACGTCTCGTTTATTGAGTAGTCGTCATTCTCCCTCAAAATATCTAACCGACCTTATCTTCTTCGCCTTTGTGCAATCGAAACCCTAACTACCTATTCAACTTAACTCTCTCTTTCTCGCCCTTGTGCGATTGAAACTTCCTCAAACATATTTCGTAATTATTCGAATGAAAAAGGTGTCGTTGGGATCTAGCATTCCAATAATGCCCCGATTAATTGATTGCGAGGCCGACGTCTCGTTTATCGAATAGTCGTCATTCTACTTACCTAATCAAACGCCTATTTCTTGCCCCCGCGCAATCGAAACCACAAACCTATTCGAATATATCCTCTAACCAAAATCTCCAATACGATAAACACAAATTCCTCGCCCTCGTGCGATTTCCAACCAAAACGCCTTGCCTAGAACATCGTTTAGTCCTTTCTTCCGCGCATATGAACTCGTGCTTCAGCCTCCCCTAGCGAGCAGACAAGCCAATGTTTAGCAGTTAGAATGCGACCTAAACACTCGTTCGTTCCCATACCAAACCTTTTTACCGTAGTTAGCCGAACTACGGCTGCTCTGATTCTTCATTCCTTCTCGAATGTAAGATACGTAGGCACAAGATTGCGATGATCTTGGCGAGCACAATCCCCTCCTTATCCCGTAGTCCCACGAACTACGAATGCTCTGATTTTCCACTTCTTACAAGTGCAGATACGTAGGCACAAGGGCCTCAATCCTTGGCGAGCACCCTATCTTAAAACCACCCATTTCCCCCTTATAGGAGAAACTTTAGAAGAAAACAATTAAGCATAGTTAACTTTACTCTCGAATCGATCAAGAGGTTCCCGTTGAGTACAACGGACGTAGAGGGTGCTAATACCTTCCCTCTGCGTAATCGACTCCCGAACCTAGAATATTGGTTGCGATGACCATGTTCTTATCTCCTTAAAGGTTGTATCGATATTTTCCTATTCCACCCTTGGAATGAATAAAGTTCGATGGCGACTCTGTTTCGAACAGTATTTTCCGCGGCCATCGCGAGGATCGTATTTTTCGAGGTACGACACCCATCTGAAGCCCTCTACTTCCCCTTATCACCAGAAGTCACATATGGCTTCCCTCTATACTGACATTTCTCTTTCTTCACACTCAACTTCTTGTAGTGAGTAGATCGAGCTCAGCTATCCTCGTCATAACTCTGCTCTTGTCCACCAGTTTCGAAAACCGACGAATCTGCTGGTACCCAATTCCTTGCTTAATCTCTGGTCTCAATCCATTCTCAAAATTGAGACACTTCGACATCTCTGTGTCAGCACGGTTGTAATGCGGACAAAACTTTACCAAAGACTCAAACATTGCCGCATACTCAGCCACAGTCATATTCCCTTGTTTCAGCTCAAGAAATTCCACCTCTTTCTTGCCCCGAAAATCTTTAGGAAAATACTTCCTCAAAAATTCTTCCTTGAACACAGCCCAAGTTATTACAATGCTAGCATCTCCCAATCTTTAACGAGTGTTATCCCACCATTCCTCAGCTTCCTCTGCTAGCATATGGTACCAAAATGCACCTGTTGAGCATCAGTGCACGCCATAACTCGAAAAATCTTCTCAATCACTTTCAGCCACTTCTGTGCACCATCAAGATCATGAGTGCCCACAAAAGTCGATGGATTGTTCCTCTAGAACTTTCCTAAAGCACGAAAATCATCTGGAGGTCCACCATTCTGGGCCATCACTTGGGCAAGTGATTCCAGCGCATCAACAATAGCACGATCAATTCTCCCAGCCATCTGCAACCACCAACAGGGTTAGAAGAAAACAACTCGTCATATAGTGTTCTCACACTATTGACTAACAGGAAACTAACAACATAAAAACATGGCCGGACGGACCGACCTGCTCTGATACCACTAATGTAACACCCTTTTCTACCCCACAAATATCATGGCAAAATAACACAGATATCAGAGTAATTATTAAATTTCAACAAAAAGCCACCCAAAAGGGCGTACATTTCCCAAATCAACAAAATAGGTCAAGACTCCGTAAGCAACAGGTTTTCCCAAAATACATCAAATTGCACAAAGCAGCGGAACTCAAAAGGCATAAATCAAGGTTTTTCTCATACGGGAAGATAATCAAAATGAACTCAAATAAAACATAGTTTAACTCAAAAGACCCCAACCCGATGTTACATATCAGAGCAAGACCCTCTAAGTTAACCAAAAGGCTAACAACTCAAAGACTTCAAAAATATCCTCGACGGCGTCCACGGCTAAACCTGGTCATCTGCACATTACCCACGTGGAGGTAACATTCAAATAGGCAGGGTGAGTAAAACGATTCATAATAATGAATGTATAAAAATCAACATATAAAATGACGTCATATTCATATTCAACACATTGATATCCTTCAATAGGCCTCAAAGGCCACAACATCATAAATTATTCCAAATGACTCATAAATGCAAATGCAACAAGACTCAATGCATGTGGTACCAATCATCACATCATGGTGCATCATCATTCATCATATTCATCATCATCACAATCATCATCATATCTCATGTCATCATATAATTCATCAAAGTCATGGTAATATCATCATAGTTTCCAATCAATACATAGAAATCATCATGTAATCATCTACACATCACATAAAAATCACAGTCATACTCATGTTAATTCGTCAAAGAAATCACAGAATAAAACATCAAGGTATCGCTGCACACGATCAACATTCGGGAAACTCTGCTACGTTCGTTGGCATGTTCGCTAGGTGAGTCTGGGAACAAAATGGTTCGCTAGGCGAAGCATTATTCGTTAGGCAAACAATGCGATAACAACAAATTCTGCTATGCACCAGAACCTAAATCCACCCATATGTCTACACGATTCACTTCCCCAATGCCCGCAAAACATCCTTAAATCATCCCTAAGGTCTTACGGCGATAAAGGCACAAAACCTACGGTTTATTAGGCCAATCCCGTATGATATTCATGCCCTAAATCACAAATTCCCCTACAATTATCCCAAGGCATTAGAGTTACTCATTATCTAATATTCCTATCTCTTCAGGGTTAGACAAATAACAAATCATGGTTTTGGCCACGAAGGCCTAACTTTTCCTTTTCCCCAATGAATTCCACTGTTAGATTCACAATAACAGATTTAGGCCACGAAGGCCAAAGATCACTATTTCTCATATCCACCCTCAAAATTCCTTAAACCTTAAATCGACCTTAAATACATTGAAATTTACACGTGGAAAATCATGAAGGTAATACTCCCCATACCTTAATTGTCGATCAAAGCCTTCTCAAATCTTTCAGGGAACCTTTCGGAGCTTTTGCCTCAAATCTCCATGCTCAGAGCTCTGGCCTCAATTCTTCTCACGGTCTAACAAATGAATCCTAATCCCTTCACAATTTCCTTTTTGTTAAACCTAGTCTTGGGCCTCAAAATTGGGCTTTCCCATAATACCCTCACTAACTCCTCTTAATTGTCCAATTTGCCCTTATTCAACTTATATTTATTTTAATTAATAATAATACTAATATATTCATATTATATACTTTTAATTAAATAAATAACCCAAAATGCGTAAGTCTCACTAACTCCACAAAACCACCAAAAATCACTGAAATACGAATATTCTTATTTAGATAAATTAAATAAATATTCCAATTAAATTTGGGGTGTTACAACGACCTTCTGAAGTGTTGCTTTCCAACTGACTACTGTCCCAAACATAGTGAACACATATTCAGAAATAGATTTTCTGGAATCCATACAACCTGCATAATTAGAGTCGACATATCCTTTGATTGTTGCTTTACTATCTTCACCCCAGGCTCCACCATAAATTAGGACTCTATTCATAGACCCATTTATGTACCTTAAAATCTACTTCTATGCTTGCCAGTGAGTCTTTCCAGGATTCTCCATGTACCTGCTTACGAGACATACTGCATATGCTATGTCGGGTCTAGTACATACCATAACATACATCAAAGAACCCAATATATTAGCATATGGAATGCTATTCATGTAAGTTCTTTCGACATCAGTGCTGGGACACTGATCTATACTCAGCTTGTATTGAGGGTTTGTTGGAGTCACAACAGACTTTGAATTCGACAAACCATACTTTTTGAGAATCTTTCGTATGTATGCCTCTTGAGATAAGTATAATTCTGACTGCTTTCTATCTCTTCGGATGTCAATCCCAAGAATCCTAGACGCAGCTCCCGGATCTGTCATGTCGAACTCCTTATTGAGTTCAACCTTCACCCTCATTACCTCTTCGACATTGTTGCTTGCTATTAGAATATTGTCCATATAGAGCAACAAAATAACAACGAAATCTGAAGTAAACACAGTGGTCGAACTGACTTCTGATGAAAATTATGCGTGCCATGAACTTGTCGAATCTCCTATTCCACCGTCGAGGAGATTGTTTCAGTCCATATAAGGATCTATTAGGCTTGCACACATAATCTTCCTTCCCTTTTTCGACATACCTTTCAGGTTGCCTCATAAGGATTGTTTCATCTAAGTCACCATACAAGAACGCAATCTTCAAATCCATCTATTCCAGTTCAAGATCAAACTGTGCCACTGTAGCAAACAACATTCGAAATGGATCTATGCTTCACAACAGGAGATAACAAGTCATTGAAGTTGATACCTTCTTTCTGAGTGAACCCCCTAGCAACCAATCTTGCCTTGTATCTCTTCGACGCCACTCCTTCGATTCCTTCCTTAACTTTGAAAATCCATTTACAGTGACTAGTCTGGCTCCAACAGGTTTCTTGATCAGTTCCTAAGTGTTGTTATCATGAAGAGATTTCATCTCATCATCCATGGCCTTCAGCCATTCAGTCTTCTTTCGACTCCTCATAACATCCTTATAGTCTCTAGGTTCTTCGTCTAGAACCTCACTTGCAGAGATTAAGGCATAAGTTATAAGATCTACATACCCAAGTCTCTGAGGTGGCTTGATGACTCTCCTCTACCTGTCTCTTGCTAGAAGGTAGTCATTATCAATCTCCTCATCTTTGAAAACATCTTCTGCGTCTACTTCGACTTCATCTAGGGTACACAATTCAACATCAATATGCTCCACCTCAACAAGAATCTCTCCATGTTCCAGCTCTTCGTCAGCATCATCAATTTCCTTGAAGGTCATCTCTGCTTCATTGAAAACTATATCTTGACTGGTGATACATCTCCTGTGACCGGGCTCTAGGCACCATAACCTATAAGCTTTGACTCCTTCAGGGTATACCATGAACTTGCATTTCAAAGCTCTAGGTTCGACCTTGTCTTGCTTAATATGAGCATAGGCCACACAACCAAATACTCTCAGTCTGTCGATACTAGGTGGATGTCCCAACCAAACTTCTTCAGGTGTCTTCATTCCCAAGGCAGTTGAGGGACATCTATTTATCAGCTTCCGCCCAAAACACCTTCTTCAATCCAGCACTAACCAACATGCATCTAACCCTTTCAAGGATTGCTCGATTGAATCTCTCAGCTATGCCATTTAATTAAGGAGTACTTGCTACAGTCTTATGCCTTCCAATCCAAGACTCAACACAGTAACTGTCGAACACTTTGTTACAAAATTCAAGGCCATTGTTGGTTCTCAACCTCTTAACCTTTCTGTCAGTTTGAGTTTCGACCAAAATCTTCTAACTTTTGAAATTTTCAAAAGTTTCATCCTTCGTCTTCTAAATGAATACCCATAGCTTTCTGGAATAGTCATCAACGATGGATAGAAAATACCTCGCACCTGAGTGTGAAGGATTTCTTGCAGACCCCCAAAGATCGGCATGAACGTAATCCAGGGATCCTTGTGTTTTTTGCATGCCTTTGTTAAACTTCACCCTACAGGATTTACCAAATACACAAGATTCACAAAACTCCAACTTTTCGACTTTGTCACCTCCTAGCAGGTTCTGCATCCCCAATTCGACCCGACCTCTTTCGCTGACATGGCCCTATCTCATGTGACATAATTCTGTCTTTGACACAGGTTTTATGGATGCAACATTTGTCGAACCACTTATAACCTCAGCCTCAAGGGTATACAAGCCTTGTTTCTTCATGCCTCTCAAGACTCCCTTCGACCCCTTCATGACTCTTAAGATACTTTTCTCTCCTTGAAAAACATATCCATTTCTGTCGAATTCACCAAGAGAAATCAAATTTCTCTTCAAGTCAGGTACATACCTGACTTCAGTCAATAAGCTTATTGACTCGTCATAAAGCTTGAATCTCACAGATCCAATACCTACAATTTTGCAAGATTTGTTGTTTCCCAGCAGCACAGATCCACCATCTTGATCACATAGCTCCTCGAACAATTCTCTGTTCGGAGTCATGTGTCAAGTGTAACCTGAATCTATAATCCATTCTTTTCTCGAGTCGCCACTTGAAACCACAAGAACATCAGATGAGTCGAAGTTATCTTAAAAAATGGTTGCGTTGCCATTACCTCTATGATCTTTCAGGCGTTCAGGGCACACCTTTCTTGTGTGACCCTCCTTCTTATAGTGATAACATCGAATACTAGATGTTTCACCATTATAAGATTTCTGTTGACTTTTACCTTTCTTCTTGTCAAACTTACCATCATTTCGCAAGAATTTTCCCTTAACAGCTAAACCTTCTACCACCGTCGAAGGTTTATGCTCCTTTCGTTCGTTCAAGTCCTTAGAATAGAAGGATGATTAAACTTCTTCAAAGGCCATGGACTCCCTTCCATAAAAGAGAGTTTCTTTGAAGTGAGCATGTGTTCTGGGAAAAACACATAGCAGCAACAATGCTTGATCTTTATTGTAACGCCCATTTTTAATTATCTAGTTTTTTCGGTGTTATTTCAATTGCGGTGTGTTTCGTGGGGTTGTGTCGAGCGCGTGGAGGTGCCCTTAAGTTGAAGTTTAATTGATAACTTTGGACCTTAAGAATAATAATATAATTATTAATGATAATGATAATTTATTGAATAATATTAATATTAATATTATTATTATTATTATTATTATTAATATTATTGATAATAGTTAAGAGAGAAAGAATTGGAATAAGGGGTATTTTTGGAGTTGGAAAGAGAAGAGGAAGGAGAACACGATAGAAGAAGAGGAAATTGGGAAAAATAAGAACACGATCAAGAGTGGGAGAAAGATTGAAGGGAAGGATCAAGAGGAAGAAGAAAGCTAGGGTTCCGAGTCATCTTCTTCAGTTGTTCGAGTTATCGAGCTAAGGGGGGGGGGGAATCAGGTCGAATGGTATGTTGCATGAATACTACGTAGAAGGGGATTTCCCTAACCCCATTAGGTTTTGGATGATTTTGTTGGTATGTGTTGGAAATTCTGAGTTGTTGATGATACGTTAAAACCATTGCATGTGCTGTTTGACCGATTTGGGGGTTTCCGGGTAGTTCGAAGTTTATGCCGAAATGGATTAATTGAGTAGAGCTGATGTTTAACCGGGTTAAATCAAGAATAGATTATGTAGCTAGGTTGTAGAATATTGGTCTGATATGATGGGGACTGGTTTGGGTATAATCGGCTGAGTTCGGAGAGTCTTGCAGACTCTGAACAGTGGGATTTTTCTAAATTCGCAGGCGTTCTCCAGCACCATCGCTGAGCGAACTGGGGGCGAACCTTCACTAGGGATTCGCCAGGCGAACTGGGCAGCGAGTGCTTCGAGTAGCCACTGTCTGCATTCGCTAGGGATTTCGTTAGGCGAGTTAGTAGCGAGTCTTCGCTGGGGGATTCGCCGAGCGAATGGGTAGCGAGTCTTTGCTGCGGGGCCTCGCCAGGCGAATGAGCCAGCGAGCGTGGTAGTATGTTGCGTTTTTGTGCTGTGCTGTTCGGTTCTCTCGTGTTTGTTGGACCCTTGTTGGTCATGATTGATTATGATATTGGTATTGAACTATGGGGAGTATATGTGTGGTGTGGAATATGATTTCCTTGATATTCGCTTAATTTGAATGATTGAATTAATGTATGTTATTATACATGACGTGGTGATATGTGATATATATAATATATGATGGAATGTGATCGAAGGATCGTGTGCACCGTGTGTGCTGGTGTTTGCTGTGTGCATTTGGTTCTTGCATAAGCATATTGACTGTGTGAATCATTGCTCAGTTGAGTGTATATGATTCACTTGCGTGCTCAGGAGGAGCGTGGTAGGGATAGATCGTTGCTCGGTGGAGTGTATGCGATCTATCCTGAGATTGATTGTGCTCAGTGGAGCGTGATAGGAATAGATCATTGCTCGGTGGAGTGTATGTGATCTATTCCGGGTTATTTGCCCGTACTCCGAAGGGGAGCTTGAAGGGATAGATCGTTGCTCAGAGGGAGTGTATGTGATCTATCCTGAGTTTGAGTCGGTACCGCATATCATAGTGTTGAGTTGCATGTGTTGCATTGTTTGTATGCTGTGTTGGTGTGGGACAGTAGGTCCGAGTTGACGTATGTGAAATGATAATTGTATGTTTACTGCCTTTTATTCATGTACGTTATTACCGTTATATTTTGATCGTGATTTCTCACCCCTTGCTTTTGTTGTGGTCTGTGCTTCTTCGGAAGTACAGATAATCCAGGTGTGTAGCTAGCTTGGTTTGTGGTGAGTCGTAGGGATGCTCTGATACGTAACACCGGGGCTTTGGGGAGTTTTATATTTATTTGATGATTTTGTGTGCCTCTGTGGCGTATCATGTTTCGATGAATCTTTTTGGTGAACATATCTTGTATATTTTGGGCAGTTGGCCGAGCACGATGTATATGATTTTTATATGTATATATATATATGATGACAAATTTCCGCTGTGTTATATTTGTTGAAAATCATTTAATGAAAATGTTTTGTGTTGAGTTTATTTCTGTGACATTCCGTTTTGGTATGAATACTCTGATAAATGTTTATTTTAATTGCATTATATCATTTTGGGGAACGGGGTGTTACATGTAACGCCCCGATTTCGATTGTCTCTTTTATCGATTCCCTACTTAATTTAATTGGACGGATATTATTTTTGATATGGAATTTGTGTGGAAATATGTTAAGTTTACATATTATTCTATTTTAACCGATTTTGAGAGTTTTTGGGGAAAATAGTTTGGAGGGTATTTTGGACATTTCCTATTTAATGATAAGTGGGATATTTTATGGGATATTGAATTAATAGATGTTTTGGAGAAATAATGAGAAGGATATTAAAAGGGAAATAGAAGAGAAAAGAAACATAAGAGAAAAGGAAGGAAAGAAAAGAGGAAGAAGGAAAAAGAGGAGAAAAGAGAAGAATAAGAAGAAAAGTGAGGGATCATCAAGAACAGCTCAAAGCTTCGATTAATCCAAGGTAAGGGTGTGAAAATATTACTATCTAAATCAATATGTATGATTATGTATGTGTATGGTTGATTGAGTTAGGGTTTTGGAGAGTTTCCTATAATTTCCGTTTTAGGTCGAAATTGATTCGATCGGTAGAAATCTAGCTTTGTTTAATGAAGATGAGAATAAGTGGTAGGATTTATGTCGGGAAACGTTAGGTTATGATTACTGGAGCAAGTGGGGAATTATCGGGTAAATTTATCGGATGTTTCGAATTCTGAACAGTGGGGAGAAGTTCTGTTCGCAGACGCTCGCTAGCAGCTCGCTAGGCGAGCAGGTCACGAGAGTTCGCTACCATCTCGCTAGGCGAGTGCGTAGCGAACGGTCCCAGACTTGGGACAGAATGGTATTGTGGTCTTTCGCTAGTAGTGAAGGGAGTAGCGAAGAGCTCGCTGGGGGTTCGCTGTGGCGAACGAGGTAGCGAGCAATGTTTGGAGGTTCTGTTTGCACTCGCTAGCAGTTCGCTAGGCAAGGAGGTAGCGAACGTTCGCTAGTAGCTCGCTAGGCGAGGTTCTACAGATCCTACACCGGATCAAATATAACCATCGCATCAAGTGAGGTTCTGCAGATCCTACACGGGATCAAATATACCCATCGCATCAAGCGAGGCCCGTGAGGTGCTGTGGGTAGCCGAATGGCGTGAATCCTAGTTTATGGTTTGTGAAGCGTGAGTGTGGCCGATCAACAATTTTATGCAAGCGCTAGATCGAATAGGATTGCATGATGAGATGATCGAGTTCGTTGTCGTTGGCATGATAATATGAATGTATGAGAACATAATAGGATTATGTGGCATTGAGTAGTGAACGTAGTGTCGGAGTGGATTACACTAGGGTAGAATGATGTGATATCATTCCTAGTTGCGGGCTCATTTGGGTAGGATGACGTGATATCGTTCCTAATGACGCACAAATAATATTGTAGTGCGTTAGGAGTATTCCGAATGAGGTGTGATTGATGGGTGCACTAGGGTAGAATGATATAACATCATTCCTAGTGGCTGTGTATTTATATTTGATCCGGTGTAGGATCTGCAGAACCCCGCATGATGCAATGGTTACATTTGATCCCGTGTAGGATCTGCAGAACCTCGCTTGATGCGATGGTTATATTTGATCCCGTGTAGGATCTGCAGAACCTCGCTTGATGCGATGGTTATATTTGATCCCGTATAGGATCTGTAGAACCTCGCTTGATGCGATGGTTATATTTGATCCCGTGTAAGATCTGCAGAACCTCGCTTGATGCGATGGTTATATTTGATCCCGTGTAGGATCTGCAGAACCTCGCTTGATGCGATGGTTATATTTGATCCCGTGTAGGATCTGCAGAACCTCGCTTGATGCGATGGTTATATTTGATCCCGTGTAGGATCTGCAGAACCTCGCTTGATGCGATGGTTATATTTGATCCCGTGTAGGATCTGCAGAACCTCGCTTGATGCGATGGTTATATTTGATCCCGTGTAGGATCTGCAGAACCTCGCTTGATGCGATGGTTATATTTTATCCCGTGTAGGATCTGCAGAACCTCGCTTGATGCGAAGGTTATATAGTGTAACCGTATAAGTGTGAGAGGAGTGAGTTCTAAGAGAATCTGACGGACGAATGAGTCGGTACCGTGGTTGTAGCTGCATAGAGTCGAGGTGTCGGTCTCTATGAGTGCCTTATCATCTTCACATGATGAATTGAGAATAATGCGTTGAGAATGTATTAGTGTATGTATAAATATATATATATATATATATATATATATTGACTGCGTCTGGTAAATATGAGAATGAGGTCGATGTATATGTAGAGAGATTCTACTCATTAGGGTAGAACGGCGATGCGTCGTTCCTAGTGAGGTAGTTACCGGGGTAGAATGGCCGAGACGTCGTTCCCGGTAGAGCATAAGCAACGTACCCATAGTCTGGGAAGAGGATTGAGGGTAGTGAATGAGTCTTATATGGATCGCATGGTATGATCGCGATTGTCATATGTAAATATGCCTATGTGCAGGAATTGATGAGATGCGTTAGCAAATAAATAAATGTGAAAGATATCGACCGATGAATAGACGGTTAAGTGTGAGCGATTATGTCTATGTGTATTTGATGCGGTGAGAATTTATGGTTATGCATTGTAGGGAATAAGTATGAGGTATAGGCATTCGGTACTTGTACATTTATATATATATATATATATATATATATATATATATATATATATATATATATATATATATATATATATATATATATATATATATATATAAATATATATATATATATATATATATATATATATATATATATAAATATATATATATATATATATATATATATATATATATATATATATATATATATATATATATATATATATATATATATATATATATATATATATATATATATATATATATATATATATATATATATATATATATATATATATATATATATATATATATATATATATATATATATATATATATATATATATATATATATATATATCTTATGCCTTGATTATTATGATAATGTTTCTCACCCTTCTGTTGTTTTATAATGCCCTTCGAGGCATTGTAGATTAGGATTCGCTGGAGGTTTCCTTTGGAGTATAGTTCCTTTCCCTCGTGTCGGTCGCTCTGATATGTAACTTTGGGTAGATAGGCTTGTTGAATGTCTTAATGATGTTTTGTTTGTATGTGAATGAAGCTGTGAACAACCAGATGACATGTAATTACGTTTTGTCATGTCTTAAGTGAATATATATATGTTCTAGTCTTCCGCTTTAGGAGAAAACATGAATATGTAATTTCGAAGAATCATGCGTTTATTTTTAGTTGAGATTTACCCCTTTTGAGTTAATTCTTTTTAAACATTAATATTCATGTGGTCGTTTTGTGAGTATTGTGATGCACTTCTTTTATACCTAAATGTAAATACACTCTGATGAAAATAAAAACACTTGTATTCGTGACTATATGATTTGATATGTGATTATTTTGGGGTATAGAAGGGGGGGGGGGGGGGGGGGCGTTACAAAGTGGTATCAGAGCAGGTCGGTCCATCCGGCCAAGTGTCTAATGTTGGTTGTTCCCTTGTACGCGACATGTGTGTGAAGACACTGTCGGTACGTGTTTGTTGTTTAACCATTGTCTGCAGAAGTAAGAATGATCCAAGTGGGGGAGAACTTGTGGTTCTCCAGGATGCTACAAGTATGGGGTTGTAGCTCGGTGTATTGTTGAACATCGGGAGCTTGTGTTATCCGTGTTGGAGGAGAAGGCGGTGTTATGTCACTGTGGAGAGGTTCAAGGAGTTTTGAGAAGAACTGTCAACAATTTGTGCTTTGGTTTTGTCGAACCCGACTAAACCATATGTTGCGTTTCATGATGCTTTGGTGGCACGCTGGGAAGATGCTTTAAATGCACACCAGCAAAGTTCCGAGTGTGCTTTATGGCAAATAGGGGTACAAGGAAAGTATCTGAAGATTGACTTAGAGTTGGTTGCTGTTGTGTGTTAGTGCCAAAGGTTAAGAGCTTCGATTGTTCAGTAAAGGTTTGAGGCGAGTAATGACCTTGAAAACCTAAAGTGTTTTTGCACAGTAAGGCCGATAATGGGCTAAAGAAATTTTTTATGCAAGATATAGCATGGGGGTTTGACCTTCTTTCCAATGTCAAGCCTGAGATATCAGTGCTATCGAGGGATGGTAAATGGATCAAACTTCAAAAGCCAAGGAAGAGCTACGGGGATACCATAAGGACTATTTTGATCACTGTTTACTTCATGCATTTTGTGAAGAAGAATCCAGAAACATCAGCAAAATCTGTGTGGGATAGCTTGAGTAAGAATAAGGATTCTAGTTACTATGAAGTTAAACCTTCGCATAATGATTTGTTAAACCATATGGCTTTAAGGGGTGAAGCTGCCACAAAGGATGCTATCATAGCAAAGTCCAAGCTTTTGCTCACAGTTCTGGAAGATAAGGATACAATGAGGAATATGATTTCAGTTGAGAGATTCAGGGTTGAATAAATGGATTGACCCTTTTTCTGTTGATGAGGATTAGTCATTCTAGGTTGGAACTGGTTGTAATGAATATCGCTGAGGTGATAAAGATTGTATGTTGTATCGTCGAAATATTGAGTCAGATGAGAAACTGAAGCCTTGTATGGCAGGGGGGCGTAGGACTCCTTTGTAATAATATGATTCAGGCGAGAGTGTTGTACTCGGACCCGAGATTTGTGCGTGAGACGACTGAAGGGGATAGAGGATCCAAGAGAGGCCGTGTTTTGAGGGTTACAATAGTAACCGGTGTTAGTCGAGCTTGAAGTTCGGGAACACACTGTGTCTTGTTGAACCTGTACCAGAGTAGCGCGGCAGAAGAGTGGGAAATAGCATGTTAGATTGTTGTATCGCCAAAGAGAGAAGTCGGATTTGAATTCCGTTGATTCTATGGTGAGTGGGAGCGAAGACTTTAGGATGATGATGATGGATAAAAGTTTGTATCCGAGATTCAAACTCATTGGGGGTAGAATGACTAGTGTGTCATTCCCGATGAGGTATAAGTGTTATGGTTGCAATCGCTAGGGTAGAATGACTATGCGTCGTTCCTAGTGAGACGATCACCAGGGTAGAATGACTGAGATGTCGTTCCTGGTGGAGTGTATGTGGAGTGCCTGTAATCTCCAATGGAGATTGGTGTAGATTGACGGTCTTAATTGAGTCATGCGGCATGACTATGTTTGTGGTACGGAAGTATGCACGTGGGCGATCATGTGCAACTTGAGAATTAGAGAGCGGACGCGATGTTACGTCCGGTATGGTTTGAATCAGGTAATATTTTCGAGGACGAAAATTCCTAAGTGGGGGAGAGTTGTAACGCCCCGATTTCGATTGTCTCTTTTATCGAGTCCCTACTTAATTTAATTGGACGAATATTATTTTTGATATGGAATTTGTGTGGAAATATGTTAAGTTTACATATTATTCTATTTTAACCGATTTTGAGAGTTTTCGGGGAAAATAGTTTGGAGGGTATTTTGGACATTTCCTATTTAATGATAAGTGGGATATTTTATGGGATATTGAATTAATAGATGTTTTGGAGAAATAATGAGAAGGATATTAAAAGGGAAATAGAAGAGAAAAGAAACATAAGAGAAAAGGAAGGAAAGAAAAGAGGAAGAAGGAAAAGGAGGAGAAAAGAGAAGAAGAAGAAGAAAAGTGAGGGATCATCAAGAACAACTCAAAGCTTCGATTAATCTAAGGTAAGGGTGTGAAATCTTACTATCTAAATCAATATGTATGATTATGTATGTGTATGGTTGATTGAGTTAGGGTTTTGGAGAGTTTCCTATAATTTCCGTTTTAGGTCGAAATTGATTCGATCGGTAGAAATCTAGCTTTGTTTAATGAAGATGAGAATAAGTGGTAGGATTTATGTCAGGAAACGTTAGGTTATGATTACTGGAGCAAATGGGGAATTATCGGGTGAATTTATCGGCTATTTCGAATTCTGAACAGTGGGGAGAAGTTCTGTTCGCAGACGCTCGCTAGCAGCTCGCTAGGCGAGCAGGTCGCGAGAGTTCGCTACCATCTCGCTAGGCGAGTGCGTAGCGAACGGTCCCAGACTTGGGACAGAATGGTATTGTGGTATTTCGCTAGTAGCGAAGGGAGTAGCGAAGAGCTCGCTGGGGGTTCGCTGTGGCGAACGAGGTAGCGAGCAATGTTTGGAGGTTCTGTTTGCACTCGCTAGCAGTTCGCTAGGCGAGGAGGTAGCGAACGTTCGCTAGTAGCTCGCTAGGCGAGCGTGTAGCGAACGTAGCAGAATGAGTTTCTCTCCTGTTGTGTGCTGTTGTGGCTTGGGACCCTGATTGCGATCGACCTTCCCTCGATTTAAAAGCGGGTATGCTGGCCCGTGAGGTGCTGTGGGTAGCCGAATGGCGTGAATCCTAGTTTATGGTTTGTGAAGCGTGAGTGGGGCCGATCGGCAATTTTATGCAATCGCTAGATCGAATAGGATTGCATGATGAGATGATCGAGTTCGTTGTCGTTGGCATGATAATATGAATGTATGAGAACATAATAGGATTATGTGGGCATTGAGTAGTGAACGTAGTGTCGGAGTGGATTACACTAGGGTAGAATGATGTGATATCATTCCTAGTTGCGGGCTCATTTGGGTAGGATGACGTGATATCGTTCCTAATGACGCACAAACAATATTATAGTGCGTTAGGAGTATTCCGAATGAGGTGTGATTGATGGGTGCACTAGGGTAGAATGATATAACATCATTCCTAGTGGTTGTGTATTTATATTTGATCCCGTGTAGGATCTGCAGAACCTCGCTTGATGCGATGGTTATATTTGATCCCGTGTAGGATCTGCAGAACCTCGCTTGATGCGATGGTTATATTTGATCACGTGTAGGATCTGCAGAACCTCGCTTGATGCGATGGTTATATTTGATCCCGTGTAGGATCTGCAGAACCTCGCTTGATGCGATGGTTATATTTGATCCCGTGTAGGATCTGCAGAACCTCGCTTGATGCGATGGTTATATTTGATCCCGTGTAGGATCTGCAGAACCTCGCTTGATGCGATGGTTATATTTGATCCCGTGTAGGATCTGCAGAACCTCGCTTGATGCGATGGTTATATTTGATCCCGTGTAGGATCTGCAGAACCTCGCTTGATGCGATGGTTATATTTGATCCCGTGTAGGATCTGCAGAACCTCGCTTGATGCGATGGTTATATTTGATCCCGTGTAGGATCTGCAGAACCTCGCTTGATGCGATGGTTATATTTGAACCCGTGTAGGATCTGCAGAACCTCGCTTGATGCGATGGTTATATTTGATCCCGTGTAGGATCTTCAGAACCTCGCTTGATGCGAAGGTTATATAGTGTAACCGTATAAGTGTGAGAGGAGTGAGTTCTAAGAGAATCTGACGGACGAATGAGTCGGTACCGTGGTTGTAGCTGCATAGAGTCGAGGTGTCGGTCTCTATGAGTGCCTTATCATCTTCACATGATGAATTGAGAATAATGCGTTGAGAATGTATTAGTGTATGTATAAATATATATATATTGATTGCGTCTGGTAAATATGAGAATGAGGTAGATGTATATGTAGAGAGATTCTACTCATTAGGGTAGAACGGCGATGCGTCGTTCCTAGTGAGGTAGTTACCGGGATAGAATGGCCGAGACGTCGTTCCCGGTAGAGCATAAGCAACGTACCCATAGTCCGGGAAGAGGATTGAGGGTAGTGAATGAGTCTTATATGGATCGCATGGTATGATCGCGATTGTCATATGTAAATATGCCTATGTGCAGGAATTGATGAGATGCGTTAGCAAACAAATAAATGTGAAAGATATCGACCGATGAATAGACGGTTAAGTGTGAGCGATTATGTCTATGTGTATTTGATGCGGTGAGAATCTATGGTTATGCATTGTAGGGAATAAGTATGAGGTATAGGCATTTGGTACTTGTACATTTATATATATATATATATATATATATATATATATATATATATATATATATATATATATATATATATATATATATATATATATATATATATATATATATATATATATATATATATATATATATATATATATATATATATATATATATATATATATATATATATATATATATATATATATATATATATATATATATATATATATATATATATATATATATATATCTTACGCCTTGATTATTATGATAATGTTTCTCACCCTTCTGTTGTTTTATAATGCCCTTCGAGGCATTGCAGATTAGGATTCGCTGGAGGTTTCCTTTGGAGTATAGTTCCTTTCCCTCGTGTCGGTCGCTCTGATATGTAACTTTGGGTAGATAGGCTTGTTGAATGTCTTGATGATGTTTTGTTTGTATGTGAATGAAGCTGTGAACAACTAGATGACATGTAATTACGTTTTGTCATATCTTAAGTGAATATATATATGTTCTAGTCTTCCGCTTTAGGAGAAAACATGAATATGTAATTTCGAAGAATCATGCGTTTATTTTTAGTTGAGATTTACCCCTTTTGAGTTAATTCTTTTTAAACATTAATATTCATGTGGTCGTTTCGTGAGTATTGTGACGCACTTCTTTTATACCTAAATGTAAATACACTCTGATGAAAATAAAAACACTTGTATTCCTGACTATATGATTTGATATGTGATTATTTTGGGGTATAGAAGGGGGGTGTTACATTACAAGCTGGTATCAGAGCAGGTCGGTCCGTCCGACCAAGTTGTCTAATGTAGTTTGTTCCCTTGTATGCGACATGTGTGTGAAAACACTGTCGGTACATGTTTGTTGTCTAACCTTTGTCTATAGAAGTGGGAATGATTCAAGTGGGGGAGAAGCTTGTGCTTCTCCCGGGTGCTGCAAGTTTGAAGTGGTAGCTCGGTGTGTGGTTGAACACTCTTATAGTTTGGTAAAGATGGTTCATACCCCATTATGATTTTCGGCTGTCTATTGACAAATTGAGGAACTGATCACCCTTAATATCTTGTTGATAGCAGTTGGAATTGTGTTGGATGGGATGAACATGTCTTGCAAGCTTAGATGGCGTGAGTAGTGAATGGTCTGGAGTTCGAATAGGTGCTTAAGAATTGTTTTGACGAGTCGGCTCAGGACAACGTTAAGGTGTTTGAATTTGGATGGGAGTTTTGAGTATTGATGAAAGTGGGGAAGTTGGCGAATTGCCGATTATTTGTGGTTGTCTGGAGGCTATACTGACAAGACAGTGATATACAGCCAGAACATGAAGTGAAGTTGTGATCAACTTAGTTGCAGAAGCTAGTCCGAGAATGAAAGCTCCACATTATATGTCTGTTGGACGGTCGAGGAATTAAACTTATTAAGTAGTGTTGGGACTTGTGCCTGGTGTGTGCCAAGGCAACGAAGTGTGAGGCCGAGTATGTAAAGGGTGGATAGTGACTCCTGGTGAATGTTAAAGAAAGTAAGATGTGGGATGCAAGATTGGTATAATTAGGCCTTTAAATATTCCAAGAGTTAAAGATGTGTTGAATGGCCTTCTAAGTGTGAAATTGTTGTCGTACGTCGAGTTCCGAGATCGCAGCTTTTTACGGAATCGAAATCGGACCCTCGGAAGTCAGGTAATGGTCGAAAATAGGATTTTAGACTATCATGTTCGCCAGGTCCTTCGCCTAGCGAGCATGCTAGCGAACGGCTCCACGCTCGCTGCTGTGTTCGCCTAGCGAAGGGGTCTTGGGCAGAAGAATGTAGTTTTGGTATTTTTGTCGTAACAGGAGAACCGTAACTCGGAATGACGCATGGTTCGAAGCGTTGGAAAGCTATTTCAGTGCTCTATGTGATGGTGAAGTAGTGACATGGAATTATGTCATTTATTGATGGAATATGTTTGGATTTTGGAGTAAGTGCGGAAGGTGCGGTTCGTGTTTCCGCCATAACTCGCAAATTGAATATCCGTTTGGCATGGGATTTTCCATACTTATTTGAGCGAGGCAATGGTTGTGTTAATGAATGATATTTTGATATATTCGAAGAGTATAGAGGATTATGTTGAGCATCGAGAACTTGAGTTATCGGTGTTGGGGAATAAGCAGTGATATGCCTCTGTGAAGAGAGTTCAAAGAGTTCGTGTGTTGGTTTTGCCGTATCCGATGGAACTATTTGTTGTGTTTGGTGATGCTTTGTTGGTATGCTTGGGAAGGTATGTTAAGTGCAACTTCAGCGAGTTTTAGTTATGTTTTAAGGCAACTTAAAGTACATAAGAGGAATTATCGGACAAGTGGTTTAGAGTCGGTTGCTGTTGTCGTGTGTTGTGCCGAAGTTTGGAGGCCGTAATTGTTTAGTGGATATATGAGATACTTGGTGAACTTAAGAGCTTAAGGTATTTGTTTGATTTGGAAGAGTTG
The DNA here is from genome assembly GCA_963859935.3 of Lathyrus sativus. NCBI lineage: Eukaryota > Viridiplantae > Streptophyta > Magnoliopsida > Fabales > Fabaceae > Lathyrus > Lathyrus sativus. The sequence continues at coordinate 217,429,303 of OZ012737.1, read as the reverse complement.
GATATGAGACAGAGGAAATAATTGGGACTTCTGGAGGAGTATGGTTTTGGGTTGAATCTCCATTCGGGCGAGACAACGTGGTAGCTGATGTATCGATTTGGAGAATTTTTGGGTATATACCAATGATGATGGTAAAGGAGTTAGCACTGATTAAGAAAATTCGAGATATGAGTTTGGTCCGTAAAGGGACTTCTTATGGAATTAAGCTTCGTATGTTGAGGCTGACTATAAGTAATCTTGATGAGAGTTGAGGAGTAGGGATTCTAATTTGAGTTAGTAGGATGATTGAATTTAATGAATCAAGTCGAAGGTATGATTTTTGGATTGATGGAAATGGTGCCATGAGATGTTGTAATAGAGATGTGCTCCAGTATTGTGAGTTGGATAAGAGTACCCTGAGAGAAGGATATTAAGGTGGGTTGAGTACCCATCCAGGTGCTATGAAGATGTGACCGATTGTGGGATGTTGTTTTGGTGGCCATAGGTGGAGGGAGAGAGAGTTGAGGTTGTGTATGCTGATTAGACTTGTGGGAAGTCGAAGTTGGAACAGCGAGAACTGTTGGGCCTGATGCAACTGTTGAATATTTCCGAGTGGAGTAGAATAGTGGTTCCATGGAATTATGTGTCGGGTTTTCTAGAGAATTTAAAAAGGGGATATGATTTGGTTTGAGTAGTTGAGAATGGATTGAAAAGATTAACTCATTTTTTTACCAATGGAGATGAATCGTTCTATGCTGGAGGTAGCTAAGATGTATAGTGTGGAAGTTGTGAAGTAGTGTGAAGTGCCGTCGAATATTGTGTCAGATGAGAAATCTGAGTTTGCAATGAAATTATGGAAGAGTGGCAGAAGCTTTGAGTGCCATATTAAAGTTGAACTCTGTTTAGCATCCGTGGACGGATGGACAGATAGAGAGAGTTATCCCGTATGTAGAGGATTTGGTGAGAGCTTGTGTGTTGGATCAGGATGGATCGGGGGGCAGTTAATTGTCGTTGAGTGAGTTACCTACAATAACCGCTATCATTCTAGTATCAGAATGACATCATATGAGGTTTTGTATGGTAGTAGGAGGTGTGGGACTCCTTTGTGCTGATGCGTGTCCGGCGAGAGTGTTGTACTCCGACCGGAAATTGTGCAAGAGGCGACAGAAAAGATCAAAAGGATCCAAGAAAAGATGTGTGTTGAGAGTTATGACGGTAACTAGGGTTGGTCGAGCTTTGAAGTCTCGGAAGCACACATTATGATTTGTTTATCCGAATCAGAGTGGTGCAACGGAAGCATAAGGGAGATAGCATGTTAGACTGTTTTGCAGTGGGCGTTTGTGAAAGTTGCAGGGTGTGTTCATGTGTCTAAGCCGAGGAGGTACTTTGATTGAATTGGGTAGGGTGCAAGTGAGAAATAATGTGATTGTTGAGGCACTTCTAGTGTGAATTGTTGAACGAGGATCAACTCCGAGGGAAGGAGATATCCTTGGTGCAAGTGGCTTAGGGAGGTGCTGCAGGAGGCAGTGTGACCTGGGAATTGGAAAGCAGGATGCGGGATGCGTATCCGGAATTATTTCCATCAGGTAATTTTCGAGGACGAAAATAATTAAAGTGGGGGAGAGTTGTAACGCCCATTTTTAATTATCTAGTTTTTTCGGTGTTATTTCAATTGCGGTGTGTTTCGTGGGGTTGTGACGAGCGCGTGGAGGTGCCCTTAAGTTGAAGTTTAATTGATAACTTTGGACCTTAAGAATAATAATATAATTATTAATGATAATGATAATTTATTGAATAATAGTATTATTATTATTATTATTATTATTATTATTATTATTATTGATAATAATTAAGAGAGAAAGAATTGGAATAAGGGGTATTTTTGGAGTTGGAAAGAGAAGAGGAAGGAGAACACGATAGAAGAAGAGGAAATTGGGAAAAAAGAAGAACACGATCAAGAGTGGGAGAAAGATTTAAGGGAAGGATCAAGAGGAAGAAGAAAGCTAGAGTTCTTAGTCATCTTTTTTAGTTGTTAGAGTTATCGAGGTAAGGGGGGGGGGGAATCGGGTCGAATGGTATGTTGCATGAATACTAGGTAGAAGGGGATTTCCCTAACCCCATTAGGTTTTGGATGATTTTGTTGGTATGTGTTAGAAATTCTGAGTTGTTGATGATACGTTAAAACCATTGCATGTGTTGTTTGACCGATTTGGGGGTTTCCGGGTAATTCGAAGTTTTATGCCGAAATTGATTAATTGAGTAGAGCTGATGTTTAACCGGGTTAAATCGAGAATAGATTATGTAGCTAGGTTGTAGAGTATTGGTCTGATATGATGGAGACTGGTTTGGGTAGAATCGGCTGAGTTCGGAGAGTCTTGCCGACTTTGAGCAGTGGAATTTTTCTGAATTCGCAGGCGTTCGCCAGCATCTTCGCTGAGCGAACTAGGGGCGAACCTTCGCCAGGCAAACTGGGCAGCGAATGCTTCCAGTAGCCACTGTCTGCATTCGCTAGGGAGTTCGCTGGGCAAGTTAGTAGCGAGTCTTCGCTGGGGGATTCGCCGAGCGAACGGGTAGCGAGTCTTCGCTGCGGGGCCTCGCCAGGCGAATGAGCCAGCGAGCGTGGCAGTATGTTGCGTTTTTGTGCTGTGCTGTTCGGTTCTCTCGTGTTTGTTGGACCCTTGTTGGTCATGATTTATTATGATATTGGTATTGAACTATGGGGAGTATATTTGTGGTGTGGAATATGATTTCCTTGATATTCGTTTAATTTGAATGATTGAATTAATGTATGTTATTATACATGATGTGGTGATATGTGATATATATATATATATATATATATATATATATATATATATATATATATATATATATATATATATATATATATATATATATATATATATATATATATATATATATATATATATATATATATATATATATATATATATATATATATATATATATATATATATATATATATATATATATATATATATATATATATATATATATATATATATATATATATATATATATATATATATATATATATATATATATATATATATATATATATATATATGATATATGATGGAATGTGATCGAAGGATCGTGTGCACCGTGTGTGCTGGTGTTTGTTGTGTGCATTTGGGTCTTGCATAAGCATATTGACGGGGTGAATCATTGCTCAGTGGAGTGTATGTGATTCACTCACGTGCTTAGGAGGAGCGTGGTAGGGATAGATCGTTGCTCGGTGGAGTGTATGCGATCTATCCTGAGATTGATTGTGCTCAGTGGAGCGTGATAGGAATAGATCATTGCTCGGTGGAGTGTATGTGATCTATTCCGGGTTATTTGCCCGTACTCCGAAGGGGAGCTTGTAGGGATAGATCGTTGCTCAGAGGGAGTATATGCGATCTATCCTGAGTTTGAGTCGGTACCGCATATCATAGTGTTGAGTTGCGTGTGTTGCATTGTTTGTATGTTGTGTTGGTGTGGGAAGGTAGGTCCGGGTTGACGTATGTGAAATGATAATTGTATGTTTACTGCCTTTTATTCATGTACGTTATTACCGTTATATTTTGATCGTGATTTCTCACCCCTTGCTTTTGTTTTGGTCTGTGCTTCTTCGGAAGTACAGATAATCCAGGTGTGTAGCTAGCTTGGTTTCTGGCGAGTCGTAGGGATGCTCTGATACGTAACATCGGGGCTTTGGGGAGTTTTATGTTTATTTGATGATTTTGTGTGCCTCTGTGGCGTATCATGTTTCGATGAATCTTTTTGGTGAACATATCTTGTATATTTTGGGTAGTTGGCCGAGCACGATGTATATGATGTTTATATGTATATATATATATATATATATATATATATATATATATATATATATATATATATATATATATATATATATATATATATATATATATATATATATATATATATATATATATATATATATATATATGATGACAAATTTCCGCTGTGTTATATTTGTTGAAAATCATTTAATGAAAATGTTTTGTGTTGAGTTTATTTCTTTGACATCCCGATTTGGTATGAATACTCTGATAATTGTTTATTTTAATTGCATTATGTCATTTTGGGGAAAGGGGTGTTACATTTATCATCGATCTTCACATCAATATTTTTAAAATCAAGAATCAGCTTGTTGAACATAACCAACTGCTCAACCAACACTTTGTCTTCACTCATCTTAAATGAATACAAAGCTTGCTTCAGGTAGAGTCGATTCACCAGAGATTTGGTCATGTACAAACTTTCAAGTTTCACCCATAATCCCGATGTTGTAGTTTCCTTTGATACTTTTCGAAGAACCTTATCACCAAGGCTCAACAATATTGCGTTGCGGGCTTTCTCAATCATGCCCATCTTTTCTTTTTCCGTTAACGCAATGTCCATGGATACCGCTCCCTTTAACGCATCCAAACAACCTTGCTGAACCAGTAGGGCTTTCATCTTCAAGCGCCACAAACCAAATTCATTCACTCTGGTGAACTTTTCAATCTCTTACTTTGTTGAAGGCATCTTCTCCATGCTCACCACACCAATTTGTTGTGAATCTGATGTCTTTAAACAAAGTATAAGCGGTTTCTTAATGATCAAGAAACACACAAGGGTTAGAGTTAACAAATAAGACAATGTAAAACAACAAGGGTTGATTATTAAACTGTTATTCTTTCCTTTCTCGTAGAACAATATTACATATATACAAGAATAACAAAATAACCTCTCTCTCTTGAAATTAGGATTTTATCTTCCTATTTTTCCTTATGCCAAGATTGAGAAACTAGCATCCTATTTATAAGAAAAATAACACACTAACCTAATGGGCTTTTTAACAATTATCCATAACAAGCTAAATTAGGGTACAAGCTAACTTAAACACTTGGGCTTTCAAGCAAGGCCCAATCCAAAATGCTAGCAACCTAGCAATATTGACTAATGCATGTTAGAACAAACTTCAACTACAACATGTGTTATCTTTGACAGCAGCATGTGAACAGACTTCAACCTCATGCTTAATTCCTGTCAAACCAGAAGCTACCCTTCGACCATACTAGAGTTTGATCCAATATCTCACAAATCTCCACCTTGGATCTAACTCTATAACATCAAGAAACTAGCTTTCTTCATGCAACTTTATCAATAACATATAGTGGAAAAACTTGCAACTGGGCAACACCTTGGTGATCATATCAGCAACATTATGATCTGTCGAAACCTTCAGCACTTGGACTTCTCCATGCTCGATTACCCCTCTGACAAAATGCAGCCTCACATCAATGTGTTTGGTTCACACAAGATAGACTGAAATCTTCGATAGGTGTATTACACTTTGACCATCACATTTAACAGTGATGACTCGACCTTGAAGTTTCAGCGCCTTTGCAAAACCTTCAGGCCACAATGCTTCCTTCACAGCTTCAGTTAGGGCAATATATTTTGCTTCAGTGTTTGATAAGGCAACAAACTTCTGAAGTGTTGCTTTCCAACTGACTGTTGTCCCAAACATAGTGAACACATATCCAGAAATAGATTTTCTAGAATCCATACAACCTGCATAATCAGAGTCGACATATCCTTCGATTTCTGCTTTACTATCTTCACCCCAGGCTCCACCATAAATTAGGAATCTATTCAGAGACCCATTTATGTACCTTAAAATCCACTTCAATGCTTGCCAGTGAGCCTTTCCAGGATTTTGTACCTGCTTAAAAGACTTACTGCATATGCTATGTCGGGTCTAGTACATACCATAACATACATCAAAGAACCCAGTATATTAGCATATAGAATGCTATTCATATAAGTTCTTTAAACATTAGTGCTAGGACACTGATCTATACTCAGCTTGTATTAAGGGTTTGTTGGAGTCACAACAGACATTAAATTCGACAAACCATACTTTTTGAGAATCTTTTGTATGTATGCCTCTTGAGATAAGCATAATTTCTATTGCTTTCTATCTCTTCGGAGGTCAATCCCAAGAATCCCAGTCGCAGCTCCCGGATCCTTCATGTCGAACTCCTTATTGAGTTCATCCTTCACCCTCATTACCTCTTCGACATTGTTGCTTGCTATTAGAATATCATCCATATAGAGCAACAAAATAACAAATGAATTACTCGGTCGAAATCTAAAGTAAACACAATGGTCGAACTGACTTCTGATGAAACTTATGCGTGCCATGAACTTGTCGAATCTCCTATTCCACTATCGAAGAGATTGTTTCAGTCCATATAAGGATCTATTCAGCTTGCACACATAATCTTCCTTCCCTTTTTCGACATACCCTTCAGGTTGCCTCATCAGGATTGTTTCATCTAAGTCACCATACAAGAACGCAGTCTTCACATCAATCTGTTCGAGTTCAAGATCAAATTGTGCCACTGTGGCAAGCAACATTCAAAATGGATCTATGCTTCAAAATAAGAGAGAACACATCATTGAAGTTGATACCTTCTTCTTAAGGGAACCCCCTAGCAACCAATCTTGCCTTGTATCTCTTCGACGCCACTCCTTTGATTCCTTCCTTAACTTTGAAAATCCATTTACAGCTAAATAGCCTGGCTCCAGCATGTTTCTTGATCAGTTCCCAGGTGTTGTTATCATGAAGAGATTTCATCTCATCATCCATGACCTTCAGCCATTCAGTCTTCTTTCTACTTCTCATAACATCCTTATAGTCTCTAGGTTCTTCGTCTAGAACCTCACTAGCAGAGATTAAGGCATAAGCTATAAGATCTACATACCCAAGTTTCTGAGGTGGCTTAATGACTCTCCTCGACTTGTCTCTTGGTAGAAGGAAGTCATTATCAATCTCCTCATCTTTGACAACATCTTCTGTGTATTCTTCGACTTCATCTAGGGTACACAATTCAGCATCAACATGCTCCACCTCAATAGGAATCTCTCCATGTTCTAGCTCTTCGTCAGCATCATCAGTTTTCTTGAAGGCCATCTCTACTTCATTGAAAACTACATCTCGACTGGTGATACACCTCTTGGGACCGGGCTCTAGACACCATAACCTATAAGCTTTGAATCCTTTAGGGTATCCCATGAACATGCATTTCAGAGCTTTAGGTTCGACCTTGTCTTGCCTAATATGAGCATAGGCCACACAGCCAAATACTCTCAGTCTGTTGAGACTAGATGGATGTCCCGACCAAACTTCTTCAGGTGTCTTCATTCGCAAGGCAGTCGAGGGATATCTATTTATCAGCTAAGTTGCTGTCGAAACAGCTTCCGCCCAAAACACCTTCTTCAATCCAACACTAACAAACATGCATTTAACCCTTTCAAGGATTGTTCGATTGAATCTCTCAGCTAAGCCATTTTATTAAGGAGTACTTGCTACAATCTTATGGCTTCCAATCCAAGACTCAACACAGTAACTGTCGAACGCTTCGATACAAAATTCAAGGATATTGTTGGTTCTCAACCTCTTAACCTTTCTGTCAGTTTGAGTTTCGACTAGAATCTTCCAACTTTTGAAATTTTCAAAAGTTCTATCCTTCGTCTTCTGAATGAATACCCATAGCTTTCTGGAATAGTCATCAACGATGGATAGAAAATACCTCGCACCTGAGTGTGAAGGATTTCTTGCAGGCCCCCAAAGATCGGCATGAATGTAATTCAGGGATCCATGTGTTTTTTGCTTGCCTTTGTTAAACTTCGCCTTACAGGATTTACCAAATACACAACATCCACAAAACTCCAACTATTCGACTTTGTCACCTCATACCAGGTTCTACTTCCCCAATTCGACCCGGCCTCTTTCGCTGACATGGCCCAATCTCATGTGCCATAATTCTATTTACGACACAGGTTTCGTGGATGCAACATTTGAAGAACCACTTATAACCTCAGCCTCAAGGGTATACAAGCCTTGTTTCTTCGCGTCTCTCAATACTTCCTTCGACCCCTTCATGACTCTTAGTATACTTTTCTCTCCTTGAAAAACATATCCATTTCTGTCAAATTCACCAAGAGAAATCAAATTTCTCTTCAAGTCAGGTACATACCTGACTTCAGTCAATAACCTTATTGACTCATCGTGAGGCTTGAATCTCACAGATCCAATACCTACAATTTTGCAAGATTTGTTCTTTCCCAACAACACAGATCCACCATCTTGATCACATAGCTCCTTGAAAAATTCTCTGTTCGGAGTCATGTGCCAAGTGCAACCTGAATCTATAATCCAGTCTTTTCTCGAGTCGCCACTTGAAACCACAAGAACAATGGCTGTGTTGCCATTACCTCTATGATCTTACAGGTGTTCAGGGTACACCTTTTTTGTGTGACCCTCGTTCTTATAGTGATAACATCGAATATCATATGTTTCTCCATTATAATATCTTTGTTGACTTTTACCTTTCTTCTTGTCGAACTTACCTTCCTTTCGCAAGAATTTTCCCTTAACGGCCAAACCTTCACCCACCGTCGAAGGTTTATGCTCCTTTCATTCGTTCAAGTCCTTAGAATACAAGGTTGATTGAACTTCTTCAAAGGCCATGGACTCCCTTCCATACCAGAGAGTTTCTTTGAAGTGATCATGTGTTCTGGGAAAAGCACACAGCAGCAACAATGCTTGATCTTCATCATCGATCTTCACATCAATATTTTCAAGATCAAGAATCAGCTTGTTGAACATATCCAACTACTCAGCCAATACTTTGTCTTCACTCATCTTGAATGAATACAAAGCTTGCTTTAGGTAGAGTCGAATCACTAGAGATTTGGTCATGTACAAACTTTCAAGTTTCACCCATAATCCTGATGTTGTAGTCTCCTTTGATAGCTGTCGAAGAACTTTATCACCAAGGCTCAACAATATTGTGTTGTGGGCTTTCTCAATCATGCCTGTCTTTTCTTTTTCTGTTAACGCAACGTCCATGGCTGCCTCTCCCTTCAACGCTTCCAAACAACCCTGCTGAACTAGTAGAGCTTTCATCTTCAAGCGCCACAGACCGAAGTCGTTCACTCCGGTGAACTTTTCAATCTCATACTTTGTTGAAGGCATCTTCTCCATGCTCACCGCACTAATTTGTTGTGAATCGGATGTCTTTAACCAAAGTATAACATGTTTCTTAATGATCAAGAAACACACAAGGGTTAGGGTTAACAAATAAGACAAGGTAAAACAACAAGGAACAACAAGGATTGGTTATTAAACTGCCATTTTTTCCTTTCTCTTAGAACAAGATTATAAGTATACAAGAATAACAAAATAACCTCTTGTCGCTATGCGAAAAATGACACAGAGTCGCCACCGGATTTTATTCATCCCAGGGAGGGAAAGGGAAATAACGATAAAATCTTTAGGGAAAGAGCATGGTCATCACAACCAAGTTTTAGGGTTCGGGATTCGGTTATGCGAGGGGAAGGTATTATCACCCCTCACATCCATCGTACTCGATGGGAACCTTCTAGGTTGTTTCGCTTGAATGAGTGTTTTTATTAAAAGTTTGCTTGCTAAAAAGAAAAGAGGGGTTGTTTTTTATTATAATGCTCGCCAAGGATTGTGACCCTTGTGCCTATGTATCCTCACTTAAAAGAAGTGAAGAATCAGAGCTCCGTAGTTCGGAGGCTTGTGAAATGGTTGTTTGTTGGTTGATTTTATACCTTGAAAAAGGATTTTCGGATTGATGCCCTAAGGCGAAAAGAAGTTTGATGAGTTGATGTTATTTTTAGGTTTTTGAGAAACGATTGTTTTTGATTAGGATCACACTAAAGACTATTGATAGAGATGAATGTTTCGAATAACCAAGTTGAGCGCCTTGTATTCAAAACATTCGGAACGAGTGTAGGAGGGTTCCATTCTCATTCCTTCTCCACCACTTTAAAGTTTATGGTGTATGACCCCAATTGTATCTTTATTATATTTTGGATTTTTTATGAGAAAAATACCACTTGATGTTGGATCAAGGGTTTTATTGTTTGCAAAAATATTTGAAGTGATACGAACAAGGTCGATGGAAAATGCACAAGGCGGCCGACTTACAAGGGTGAAAATGGCTCGATAAAATCGAGAGTTTATTTTTGAAAATAGTTTTTAGAACCAAAAGTCAAAAATGACCGATAACAATATCGACATACAATGGTTGTGCAACCACATCGGGTTAGTCAGCTTGAAAAAACACAAAAAAAAAAAATAGAACTCCTTGAAAAATTTTTTTTGGGAAAAAACTAGGAAAACGAAAGGAAGTTCGCTAGGCGAAGGCTGTAGCGAAGCTGCCCAGAAAAAGCAAGAAGTTCGCTAGGCGAACTTCCCAGCAAATGCAAATAGAGGCAAAAGGGGGCAAAGTTCGTTAGGAGAGCCTTGCAGTGAAGCTGCCCAGAAAAAACAAACAGAAGTTCGCTGTGCGAACCACCCAGTGAACAAAAACAGGGGATAAAGGGGGGCAAAGTTCGCTAGGTGAAGGTGCCAGCGAACATGACAGAAAAAAGACATCAAGAAGTTCGCTAGGAGAACTTCATGTTGTTTAGCCCAGAATGTGCTCTTGATATAGAAACAGATGGAAAACAGGGCAAATTTTGCTAGGCGAACTTGCCATTAAACATGACAGTAAAGATGAATATTTTTCAACTCATCTTACTATGTCAACTACACTATGTTCTTTGTCTTTCCTTTGTTATTTTACAATAGTTTTTTGGTCATATCAAGACCTTATTACATTTATACAACACAAGAAGTAAACACATGAAAATATGCAAAAATTTAAACAAGATAAGGGTTTGAAGGGAAGGATACCCAAGAGTTAATGTCTTCCTTCACCAATGGCCTTTGTTGGATGTGTGTTGCACCCCAAAATTTGACAAACCTTTTTCTTAATCTTTGGCTTACGTTTCATTGCATTTTAGCATCTTGCATTTGCATATAATAGTTCTTATAGGGGATCAAGTGTTTGTTTGTGTTTCCTATACAAGTTAGTGTTATTATCAGGAATCATCAGAAGGTTGTCAAGGGGTCCATTAAGATTTATAATTGGTGTAATCATGAGGTAGAGGCTTGTTGAGTACCTCAGAGGTCATTGTGGAGTGAGAATGGTCATTCAGTGCATCTGCATAATGCTTAGGCAAAAAGGATGAAATTAGGGTTTCACTTTTGATCAGGATAAATTTGTTTTTGGGAGCAAGACTTGTTTCCATGGTCTTCCATATGTGCTAAGGTGTTTGGGGATGGGAGATTGACCATCAATTTTAATCATAAGAGCTTCAGTTGATCAGTTGATTGAAAATTAGGAGATTTGGAGAAAAAGTCAACTGTGCAGTGAAAAAGTCAACTCCTGACTTTTTGAGGTAAAGGTCATGATCCTCAAGTTCAATATGACCAATGGATGGAATTGGATCTAGAAAAGTCAAAGGAATCATGAAAAATCAAGAGTTGTTGAAAGTTGCCATTTTGGGATTTAGGGTTTTAGAAACTTTCTATTTTTGGAAAGTTTTATGGTTGAAGCAGTCATCTTCAAGGCCATTTTACTTCATGATCAAGGTTTCAAATGGGCTTGGCTCAAACATAAAATTTGTTCCTTGTATTTCAAGCTTTCTTTTGAGTACCAATTCATAATCATATGACACTTGGAGCTCAAGTTATGATCCCTCAAAGTTGGGGATTTCAATGATGTCAAAACTGTCAAGTTTGGACAGATTTTTGCACCACTTTGCAAGCCAAATTCCATCAATATCTTGATGTCAAATGAAACTTTTTCCTAAATAAAAGTTGTATAGAATGTTACAAGGTTTTCAAAAAGTCCAAGAAGTCCTCAATATGATTTGTGAAGCTCAAGTTATGGATGTTCAAAGTTGAGAAAAAATAAGCCTAAATCCATAACTTCGAATTTTTTTAAAGTTATTTATGGACAGCTTGCGTGGCCTGATTTTCACCATCATTTTTCATGGTCTTCCAATCCTCAAATCAAGATGATTTCAATATAAAATTTGTTCTACTCCATGCCCTCTTTCATTTGAGCACAAGATCGAAGCAAATGGAGTTTTGTGCATAAAGTTATCATTGCTCAAAGTTGGTGTGTTGAACATTTTTTTCAAAGGATAAAATATGTGATTTGCTGATTTGCTTTTGTTTATCAGCCATAGGACTTTTCCATGCGCATGGGATGTTGTATTTGGTGTTCCCAAACTTTGCCAAAACCAGGAAAACATCCAATTTTCCATTTTTCTCATTTTCAAATAACATTTCCTAAACAAGTTATAAGTCAAAATCTGCCACAACCCAATGCCCCTCTCCATGCTGTTGCAATTAGACCAAGAAAGCAACTGGTGCATAACCCTAGCAGCAGCTGCTGTATAATCTCTCCATCCACCGTTGATTAAAAAATCCCCATGGAAATGCAAATCTGCCCCTTCATTTTTCACCATGGTAAAACCCTCCAAAACCACTTTCTCACTTGATATTTAAGCTAAAGAGCAGTTGAGAAGAAACCCTAGCCACCCTCTTTCCAAGAAATCAGATTTTGAGTTTTGGAAATCTCTAAATCTCTCCTTTGAAACCCTTGCATTTGTGAACCATTCTAAAGACCTTTCATCAAAATATCATCACCTCAACATTATCCTGCTGCTGTGTGCAAAAGATACAACTTGGAGCACTCATTTCTTCAGCTGCTCAAAATCACTTGTTGTTCCAAAAGGAAAGAATATCTTGCTACAAGTTTGCTCAAGGAGGACTGCAAGAGGTGTGTGTTTTCAAACCCTATCCTTGATATGCATCATGTTTTGAAATTGATTTATGTTTGCTTAAGACTTGTGACTCTCATGTAAAAATGATTGATTTTGTTTGGCATACTTGCTCTCATGAGGTTGTGACCTGTCATTGTTATGTTTAAATTTGCAATGGTTCTGTTAAGAGTATTCTTTGGTTTGAGCTTGTTATCACGTGTTTGTTGTCATAGAATGACAACTCTCATTTGGAGTATATTAGAATGAATCTTGGCACTGTTTTGTTAATAGGTTGCATTTGTTATGATTCATAGGAAGAACATGATTGGTTTTGTGTTTATCATGTAAAGAATACCACTGGACTTGTCATGTTTGCTGTTAATAAGATGTGATGCTAATTGGATTTTGCTGTGATCATTGTCATGTTAGTTGCTGCTAGGATTTTGTGCTAGAGTTTGTTTGGTTGGTGATGATCAACAGTGCCATACTTAATGTTTGTGTGTACTTGTTGAGGTTTTGGAGGAAACATTTAGCTTGCGGCATAATGATTAAAATAAGAATGCCTATTTCCTCATTGTTTGAGTTTTTGTTTTGCTGCTGTCATGGTTGTTATGATAGTTATGTTGAAATGATCCATTTGGCTGTTGGAGCATTTGGTGATCAACATAGTTATGTTGATATTTTCCTGAGAAGCTATGCTGTTAGACTTCATCAAAATTGTCTATACCAAAAACTTTGGACTGCTTTTGATTGTGAAGAATTATAGCAGCAAGTTTGATGCCTGCTTCTGTCCTGAGAAATTCATCTATGTTTGTTTGGCTGTTCAACTTTTTTTTTTGCAAGTGTGGTTGTCACTTACCTCTGTTGAAATGATTCACGTTGATGTGCTTAGGCACATGAAGATTAACATTGCTTTCATTATTGTTAAATTTGTTCTCCTGGACTGTGTTTGGCAACTGTCATGTGGATATTGACTGTAACACCTGGAGCTAGCAGTCCATTGTTGCCTTAAAGTTTTGTAGTTGTTGCTATCAGCAGATTTTAGTCAATTACCATTTATGAGTGTCTTGGATTCATGGCTTGTTACAATTTGAGTTAATCCATGTTGCTGTTGGATTCATGCCTTTGAGGCTTTGGCTTTTGATTTCATTGTGATTAATTTGTTTAAAGTCTCTGCTGTACAACCACTATTAAGGATTCATATTGACTGCTCTTCCTAGATCAATCAGTTTACATGATTAAAACTTTACCAAAAGAACTTTGGCTGTTTAAGAATTACATTGTTGACTTTCTAAACTAGGTACTTCTTGAACTCATAACCATTTTGGCAAGGCTGTCTTGATTTGAATTTGTTCAACCTATTCTACTCATGCTATTATGAGCTGGTATTGCATTTATGCTAGGAGGTTGTATTCACCTCTGAGAATTGGCTGCCATTTTAATGGTTGATGTTTGAGGACAGATTTTAGTTTCCTTTGTCTTGTAAGTTCCTTTTCAGCTTGTAGGATTCAGGTCTTGTTGGTTGCGTAGATTCATTTGATTTTGTTTGGTTATGTTTGTGGCCATGTGAGTACTGCTTTAGTTCTGTCAAGGTTTGTTCTTGATTGGAGTTTGTTAACTCACTTTGTTTGTCAATAAGGCAAGGTTCTGGACTGCTGTTGGTTATTGTAGTTTCAAGTCTTGATGTCTGTGTTCTAAGCAAGTTTTTTGTTTAAATTATCTTGATCTCTTCCAAGGTGATTGTCATGGTTATGTCTTTAAAAGAGTATGCTGATTGGAATTCATCAAATTGGATTGAAATACCAAGAATACTTTGTTGACACCATATTGTTTGGTTGATGTTCAACTCATGATTATGTTATAACTCACATGTCATTTCCTTATTCTGAGTTATTTTATTTGGTTTTCTTGTTAGAACTCATTCAATATCACATTTGAAACTTGCATAAATCTTTCTTCAAACCAGATTGCATCATTATTGAGCCTTGGACTTCAAAATGCATTTCAAACTTCTTTTTTGCAAGTTCCATCGTGTTTTCATGTGTGAGCATCATTTCAAAATTTGGTTGGCACCTTTACAATCCTCGTGGAATTTCAAGCAAGTTAGGTTTTTGTTTCATTAAATTTGGTGAAGATTTGAATGAGTTATGATTGAATCGTATTTTGAGCTTTGCCTTGTTTTTGCCTTGCCTTGGTCCAGCCCACGCGTGTTTTTGGGTATATGTAGAGCTGGGGTGGCTTTATACAACGGATGTATCGCCACCCCAGTGGTTAATGCCTCGCCTCTAAGTACCTTGCCATGCACATAAACCTGTGTT